>JAHPZR010030981.1:0-42948 GCA_019787425.1 Platygyra sinensis
TGAAAATTACAGCTAGTAGTTGCGTATTGATTGAGTCTGGTATTTTTCTTCCCCCATTAGGAAGTGAAAACTCTATAAGAATGCCAGAGAAAGGGAGACGTGAGTGTACATGACCGTATTTATTTGCATACTTGTACATGTAATACACTGCTATAGCTATGATCTTACTTGTAAAACACAGCTTTCGTCTATTCTGGCTGGTTCACTACAAATCAGTTCATACTCAAATGATTATTATTTAACAGGTATGACAACATGGCAGATCTGTTTTCCATTATCAACACACTACAGTGTCTAGAGAAAGCTTACATCAGAGATGTTGTAACACCACGCGAGTAAGTTCTTCTTTAAGTTACTTAGTACAGAGGATACTAGTATGAAGTGAGAATGACAGTTGCAGGTACTGAGAATTGAAGCTCCCTAGTGTGCTGCGCACTTTGTGCAGTCTTTTTGTCAACTCTTTATGCATCTATCACTGTTAAAGTGCCGATCACCCTTTAATATATATTTTCAGAATCAACTCTACGCACACTGAATAGTTGTAGTGGTGAAAATATCTCTTGTTTTGAAATGTCGCGTTATTGAGTTATAGAGATCTGAATGTGCAAATGCTAATTAGATGATGACAACCCGGGAATCATTTATTATACAACTACTTGTTTTCACCTGCAGGTAATTCCTTTACGAATCAATTGACTATTCACAGTTTTTCTTTTTTTTTTCGTATTTTTCAAATTAATTATCCTCATCATAACTGAAAAGGCATTGACAAAGTTTTATCACAATGGCCTCTTTCTTGCCGGCTGTGTGACACTGCAACCTATACATCCAAATCCAACCCACAATAGCAGTAATGCATCTATCAATGTTAAGCCCAAGGGGGGAGACCCAGGCATATGTGGAGCGTTTGACTTTTCAGAAGAATGTTTGGTCAAAATCCTCACTGTGGGGCCCCAAAATTTGGTCAGATCAAATGCACCCACCTTGAAAATGAGTAGTAAGAAGCTGAGTTTTTGTATAAATTTAAAAACAACTGCTTTCCTCTATTAAACACAGCCGTCTTTCAGGGCTTTTAGCTGTGCTACTTCAATTCCAAGATGGCCAGTGCACAGACAAGCACATGGGACAATGTGACTTGGTCCCATTCCTCTGCCCAAAAAAAACAAACCTCTCCACCCTGGGACCCAAGTTCTTAGTCAAATTCCCGAGGGTGGGGAAGGCAATAGAGGTCAAATGCCCCCCATATGTGCCACCCCTCGCCCCTTGCACTTTCAGTGCCATCACCCTTAAATAGATATTTTCAAAATAAACTGTACGCACTTTAAATAGTTAAATGATGAAATATTTCTTGCTTTGAACATCGCGTTATTAAGTTATAGAGATTTGAATTTACAAAATGCTAATTAGATGACACCAACCAGGGAATTTGCGATTATTTCTATACCAATTTACAATGCGCAGTTTACAGCTTGAGGATAATTAATTTGATAAATACGAAAAAAAAAAAAAGAAAAACTGTGAATAGTCAATTGATTCGTAAAAGGAATTACCTGCAGGTGAAAACAAGTAGTTGTATAATAAATGATTCCCGGGTTGTCATCATCTAATTAGCATTTTGCACATTCAGATCTCTATAACTCAATAACGCGACATTCAAAACAAGAGATATTTCACCACTAAACTATTCAGTGTGCGTAGAGTTGATTCTGAAAATATATATTAAAGGGTGATCGGCACTTTAACATTGATAGATGCATAAAGAGTTGACAAAAAAGACTGCACAAAAGTGGCAGCACACTAGGGAGCTTCAATTCTCAGTACCTGCACTGTCATTCTCACTTCATACTAGTATCCTCTGTACTAAGTAACTTAAAGAAGAACTTACTCGCGTGGTGTTACAACATCTCTGATGTAAGCTTTCTCTAGACACTGTAGTGTGTTGATAATGGAAAACAGATCTGCCATGTTGTCATACCTGTTAAATAATAATCATTTGAGTATGAACTGATTTGTAGTGAACCAGCCAGAATAGACGAAAGCTGTGTTTTACAAGTAAGATCATAGCTATAGCAGTGTATTACTTACATGTACAAGTATGCAAATAAATACGGTCATGTACACTCACGTCTCCCTTTCTCTGGCATTCTTATAGAGTTTCACCTCCTAATGGGGGAAGAAAAATACCAGACTCAATCAATACGCAACTACTAGCTGTAATTTTCATCAGAATTACTGTATTTTTATAGCTAATATGAGCCTTGACTTGCTAAATGAGTAAATGTAAAATATGTTCCTTTACAACAGAGGATAGATTCTCACCTCAAACAGCTCTGGCCTCATTGCTATATGAAACACAAAAAATGAAATTTGTTCAACGAGGAAAACCAAATATATTAATTGTACACTTATTTTCCGTTCTTAGTGGACATACATATATTTAACGAAAAAGCTCAAATTCAAAATGGGGCCCTACAATGTAGGTCAGTACTAGTGTTGAAAATGATTCTTTCCTGAAGTCTATTCGAACTCTTTAGCAATAAAGACTTTCCCTCCTTAAGTCAAAATTACGATTGCAAATGGCGTATACAAACCTTGTTGATTAGGCTGATTTCCAGAAATACCTGCAAACATATTTGAAATGAAAATTTGGCGAACCTAAATCGAGCTGTGAATCATTTGCTCGGTTGCTCAAGTTGCTTTAGTTTTACATGACGTAGTTGAGGGCTGCTAAGTAGCCTGGCCGCCACGCGTTCGACGCACGCGATCCACGCATTTTTACACGTTCGTTCACCAAGCTAATCAAGGGACGGCATTTCACTTTTGAGGAGGGGGCCGGGGAGTGGGTGATTTTGGGGGAAAAAGTATTCTGCAAGGTCCTTGTATCATGAAAACATTCATGTACTGATACCTATACCAAGCACCCACCCACTACCCTTTGAAAGTCGAATGGTCTAACCCTAATATCACCGGATTGGTGAACGAACGTGTAAAAATGCGTGGATCGCGTGCGTCGAAACGCGTGGCGGCCAGGCTACTTAGCAGCCCTCAACTACGTCATGTAAAACTAAAGCAACTTGAGCAACCGAGCAAATGATTCACAGCTCGATTTAGGTTCGCCAAATTTCATTTCAAATATGTTTGCAGGTATTTCTGGAAATCAGCCTAATCAACAAGGTTTGTATACGCCATTTGCAATCGTAATTTTGACTTAAGGAGGGAAAGTCTTTATTGCTAAAGAGTTCGAATAGACTTCAGGAAAGAATCATTTTCAACACTAGTACTGACCTACAATTGTAGGGCCCCATTTTGAATTTGAGCTTTTTCGTTAATATATGTATGTCCACTAAAGAACGGAAAATAAGTGTACAATTAATATATTTGGTTTCCTCGTTGAACAAATTTCATTTTTTGTGTTTCATATAGCAATGAGGCCAGAAGCTGTTTGAGGTGAGAATCTATCCTCTGTTGTAAAGGAACATATTTTACATTTTACTCATTTAGCAAGTCAAGGCTCATATTAGCTATAAAAATAGCTAATATGAGCCTTGACTTGCTAAATGAGTAAATGTAAAATATGTTCCTTTACAACAGAGGATAGATTCTCACCTCAAACAGCTCTGGCCTCATTGCTATATGAAACACAAAAAATGAAATTTGTTCAACGAGGAAAACCAAATATATTAATTGTACACTTATTTTCCGTTCTTAGTGGACATACATATATTTAACGAAAAAGCTCAAATTCAAAATGGGGCCCTACAATTGTAGGTCAGTACTAGTGTTGAAAATGATTCTTTCCTGAAGTCTATTCGAACTCTTTAGCAATAAAGACTTTCCCTCCTTAAGTCAAAATTACGATTGCAAATGGCGTATACAAACCTTGTTGATTAGGCTGATTTCCAGAAATACCTGCAAACATATTTGAAATGAAAATTTGGCGAACCTAAATCGAGCTGTGAATCATTTGCTCGGTTGCTCAAGTTGCTTTAGTTTTACATGACGTAGTTGAGGGCTGCTAAGTAGCCTGGCCGCCACGCGTTCGACGCACGCGATCCACGCATTTTTACACGTTCGTTCACCAAGCTAATCAAGGGACGGCATTTCACTTTTGAGGAGGGGGCCGGGGAGTGGGTGATTTTGGGGGAAAAAGTATTCTGCAAGGTCCTTGTATCATGAAAACATTCATGTACTGATACCTATACCAAAGCACCCACCCACTACCCTTTGAAAGTCGAATGGTCTAACCCTAATATCACCGGATTGTCTTTCGTAGATCATGGGTGGTAAAGAGAGTGGTACTATCCATGAGAAGATCAGGTAGCTAGTTGGCCTGCAAGCTTCATTCAGTCGGAAATTGTCTATTGTTTTTTTTTTTTTTTTTTTTTTTTTTTTGGGGGGGGGGGGGGAAGAAGGTCACCGCCACACTGCACCCCTCTGCGTCCCCCGCCCTCCACAGTCCGAAGGTGCCCGTAGGCCTTTGCGCAGAACTAGACTACGAGTAGTCGGTTTTTGGAGGGAATGCTCCTCGCGGCTCACCTCTCGATCGCATGCTCCAGTAACTTCTAGCGGACTAGGAATAGCTTGAAGCAGTGACTTCTAGTTGGCTAGGAAATGAAAGAGGCTCCTCACAGCCTAGCGCGCAACATTTCTATCAAGATGAGTCTCGCCTGCGTGTATCTCTTGAATGCTAACAGACCTAAATTATTGTGTCGTATGATGTTCATTGAAAATAGTGACAATCAGTAAATGGCAGAATTCTTCACGGAACTTTCTGGAACCTTTGAAAATCGTGCGTAACGTTCATTATCGCTGAGAAAAGTTCACATATTACAGCTGTTCGATTTCTAATCAACAGTGATTTAGATAAACGTATACAGGCAAAAACTAGTTTCCCTAGCCTTGACAATGGCGCCAAGATGTCGCCGTGACCGGACTCTTTTAATGTTCGATTTACAGTGATAAGACACAAAGACAAATTACGAGGCCAAATCTCGTTATTGGATTGCTGATGAGGCAGCATTAAAGTTGAAAAGAAAAGGGCTTTTCTCATAATGTCCTTGTAGTAGGTTTAGCAGTTCTATTATTTTAATAGTATACTCTCTCTAAGTAGCAGAACATGTACACGTTTTTCTTTAAATATCAACAGCGTTGTTCAGTAGGACACGGTCGACTAACTTCAATTGTTTTCCTGTTTGCCTTAAATTAAGGCATGGTTTAAACGTGGCATTTTACATGCACCTAATCTAATTGCGATCTAAACGCAAAATGTGTTTGGTGTTAGCCGCAATGGTGGAAAACTTGAATAGGAGTCTGGGAATGAACACGTCTCTCACGCTCAGCAATTTTATTCAGCACAAAAAATGGGAGAACTTATTAATTCCAGTCGTCTCAAATTAGCATTAGATTCGGTGCATGTGAAATGCGACGTTTAAACCAGGCCAAATAGACAACTTTGAATGAAGGCGAAGAGGTCCGTAGCAATCAATCAAAATACATCCGGAACGTTGGTATCACCGCTACAGCCGGGATGTTTTCCGTTTTCCGTCTTAAGGTGGCTGAACACAGTTTTTGATACCTCTGTTTCAATTACATTTTTCTCTAAAACCCTTGATCCTTTGGTCACCAAAAATGGCAGCAAGCAAGTTAACAACACAAACTTCAACTTTTTGATAATTAAGCTGACGTATGTAGCGTTGCCATGGCAACATGATCAAATATAAACAGGTGTTTAAAATCGGTTTTGTTTATTTGCAGAAAATCTAGTCATTAGATTTTCTTTATAATTTGCATGCAACAAGCTTGTAACGATACTCGCAAGTTAACGCTATTTTGATAATAATTTAACAAACAGATCTTTAATTATCCCTCTTTAAAGGTTCACTGGCATATCTTGAATTTCCTTTGTTAAAGTTCAATTTTTTTTCAATCCTCCAGTTACTTATTTCCTAAAGTATTTTCGTGCCAAATTTCGTGAAATTCTAATGAGTGGTTCTCGAGAAATAAGCGCCTCCGAGAAGTCAATTTTTCACTCAATCGCACTTTTTTCGACTTACTACGCATGCGCTGCATTTAACTGGGTTCTTTTAGCAACAAAGAAATAGCAGAGCTGAGTTCTTTGCATCGTTACCTTTCTAATATACCTTTGTAATAAAATAGTAAAACCTTCAATACAATACATTGTGTTCATTTGTGAAGAAAAAAATAGTACAGATAGCGCAAACATTGAGCAAATAAAATGATCGCTCTATTTATGTCATGTTTGTTCTTATGCAATACTTGTGCGCGCGCTGAATCACGTTAGCAAGAGCGCGCGCCAAAACTGTGTTCAGCCACCTTAAACTTATTCTCGGATCGTCGATACTTTCGGTAGGAAGCCTGAAATACTATATCCACAAGGCGGTTTGCCGACCCTCAATCAAGGTTTGGTGAGGTTTTGCAATGCAAACGATACTCGTAAAGTTGAAGAACTGTTCATCTGCCCTAACCTAGAGCCCGACGAATGTAAAAATGCGACGGACGAGGTATTTGAGATGTTTCGTTCATTACTTAGAGTGCGCACAGTGTCCTATCTCTATTAGAAAATTTATAGGCCGAAAGTGAAATGGTGCAATGGTGCAATCTGATTGGCTGAGATATCGTGCACGTATATCAATCAGATATAAGGTCAGCTATCGCCTCGGAAAAAGACAGCAATTAAAATGTTTGTTTTAGCAGATTTCTAACTAAATTTCCTTAAAATAACAATTTCTAAGTAATTCTCTACGTAGTAATGAACTTCACATTTCACACTCGCGCGGACTGGATCATATGTCGTATTTTGAATTAAAATCGTCTGAAATAAGCAGCCCATCAGTATTTCCAACAACTTCGAGTTTATAAAATCAAGTAACCGTAATTTTCATTAGCTAGTTTCGTGTTGCCAGTCTTGAAAAAACGCGTCAACTCCGGCTGTCCCAGGATTCCAGCATCTTGAAAAATATTTTGGGACCTTCCTTTTGTAGAAAGTGGCAAAGCGATCCACAGTAAATGGCCCGCAGATTTCGTCCAGCTCCTTTAAAACTCGGAGGCAAGCTCCCAATCGTCATTATCATCAATCTTGCTGAGATAATCCACTTTCTCATCAAGTGATCTAAGGACCCACTCAATGTCTAAATCAATTCCAAATTTGAAACGAAATGAAAAAATATCAGACGCTAATTATAACTTGTGCAGATTGAAATCCATGCTACCAACTTGCACGATTCTACCCGCCCTTAGCTATCGGTAAACCACTTAACTCTTGAGTTAGGAAGGAACGAACTGAACTAAGAACAAACTGAACAGCTAACAACTCGCCATAAGTGGAGCTCTCCTGGCGTTCTGCTTCTGTAAACATCCTGTGAGCGTGGACATCTTTCCCAGCAATATGGCCTGCACAAGCTACATTACTCGCATCCGAGAAAATGGATATGAAAAAAAAGCAAAATCTGATTCAGTTTTAAAGTTAAAAGTGCGAAGATTATTCTTCCAAAACTGAAGCTCTACCATGCAATATCTATCAAGTGGAAACACACTGTCCCAGTCTTGGGCAGCTGCAATGGACATCTAGCAATGTCTGGTTAGGCTGAGATTTCCTAGAACAGGGCTCATAGACCTTTATGACACAGCGGCCATTTTGAGTCCCGGGAGAAGAAAAAGCTTTGTTTTTGCCCTTCCAGCCTCGCACTGGATGAGAGGTGAGACGGGCAAAATCTTTTGTTTCAGCATTGCGTGATAAAGTTCTGTTGAGATAATCTTACCCACAATGGAAGCAGGTCTCTAGCAGAAAGTCTAGGGTCTTGAAGGGTGTTGTCAAAGTGATGCAAAGCTTTATCTATTCTGGGTTTACTAAGTAAAGCTAATTTTTCCCAAACGATACCAAGCCAACTGATTGAACGCACAGGAACTCAAACTGACTTATCTTCATTGGGTGAGAAGCCCGCCAAAGCCAGGTCTGATCTAATGATGCTAGAGTAAATTGCACTTGATAACTTAGTAGATTCGACATCGAAACCGCCATTCTGAAGGTAAACAACAGAGTGTATACCCTGAGATCTTCAGTGTTTAACTAAAGGTTTGAGTAATTTGGTGAAGATGTAAGGCGCTGAAGATAAACTGAACGGTAAGACAGTAAATATGAAGAACCTAGATTTTCGTCAGACATGACCCAGCTAAACCCAAGGAAACGTTGGTGGTGATACCCACTTTTAAAGTCAAACTTCGTAAAGTAACTACCTTTCTCAAAACAATCTAGCCCAACTCTACAATCTTCAAACTTGATCCTCTGCTTAAAGATATGTGGTCGAGCAGCACTCAGTTAGTAGAGTTTTTCCGCACAACCTTACAAATGTAAATGACTCCATTATGACAATGGACAAGTAAATTCCACGCCCATTCGATTACAAGGGCCTGTTACAGACGGCGCATAAAGAAATGTGTGAACAGCCAAAATCTAGTATGGCAACTATAAATGAAATTATGAAGAAACTGCTTAGCAAGCTTTATCAACCGTAAAACTATAGCAATAGAGGGTAATGGTTATGAAACTCAACAAAGTTGGGCTTTGATGTATTTTTTGTTCTCTTTTTTGGCCTTGATCGTGCAGAAAACGCAATAGTTGTGAGTTACTACTGGCTAAGGAGCTAACCAATAGAAACGTTTGGTTACCTGATTCATACATAGTTCCTGAGCGAAAAGGTAAATCTTGGCATCTTTGTTTGTTCCTCCCGGGTTTCATAACCATTCCCCTCTATTAACTAAGGTAAAACCATCAGATTGTATAGGTAAAAGGCATCAGAGTGTATATAGCATAAAAATTATACCGCTGAAAACCATTATTTCTTTGTTTAGTCTGCTACTGTTGTGCCATGCGCCATAATTTTAGATCAGCTCTTTGAAGTTTTTGACCCAAAGTAACATGATAGGATCATTTGCATTTGCAAGGTTGTTGTGCGGATAAACCCTAGTCAGTCAGACAACCAATCAGTAAGCCACTCATTCATAGTTCGGTCGTTTGGTCGTTCGGGACGTTCGGTCAGGAAGGCAGTCAGTCGGTCAGTCAGTCAGTCAGTCAGTCAGTCAGTCAGTCAGTCAGCCAGTCAGTCAGTCAGTCAGTCGTCAGTCAGTCAGTCAATCAATTAGTCAGTCATCAAAGACTGCAGTCAGGGCAGTCAATCAGTCATTCAGTCGGTTAGTTAGTCAGTTGGTTGATCAGTCAATCAATCAGTCAGTCAGACAGTCACTCAGTCAATCAGGTAGTTGTTAAATTAGCCCTGAATATGATTTAGAGCCAGAGACCATCAGCCAAAATTCTCTTTTAAACTGATAGCTTGTTTAAAGTTGCCATTCTCGTAGCCACTGTACTCTAATGGCTGATAGTATACGAGTAGCTCAGCCAATCAGATTGCAGCATTTGCATTTGTATACTAGTAGAATTTTACTAATCTGGGCCGGGTTGTTGAAAACCCGATTAAGCTAACCCAGGGTTAGCGAGGATTTTGATTTCAGTTTTGTAAATTTTTGGTTACGTAATCTTTATTTTGTTTGCCCTTCAGTTTTGAACTGTAGTAATCTCAAACTATACCAAAACGTTAGAGGTGAAAAACCTTTTAAACAAGAAAAAATAATGCCTCAGTTAACGTTTAATCTTAGCTTGGGTTAACTTTTGAACAACCCGGCCCTGTGATAGATTGTGAGTAGCGTAGCAGCGTGCGCTGTGGTCCGCTTCTTTGTGATTTCGAAGTGTCTGTGAAGTGGATTTAGATGAAAGTTTTGAACGATTAGTAGATTTATACTAAAACAATACACTCTTTGCACGATCCGGTCACATGGTACAGAATTAATTAGCTGGGACGCAAGTTATACTGTGGGACTTTTAAAACAAAGGAACTCGTACCAGACCAGACCGACTTTCCTTTGTGTTGAAAGTTGCACTGTGTAACTTACGTTCCAGCTTAATTAATTCCGTACCATGTGCCCGGATCCTGCAAAGGGCCTATTAGATTATTCGCTCTCGATTTTATCACGCGATGTTTAATAGATGATATGTTATCTCAGCTGCAGTTGTCAAGCTCTACAATCTAGAAACATCGATCACGTGAATCCACCGTAAGGAAAAAGATGGCGACTGGTACATTTACCTATAATGCTTTGCGCACAAAATATCTAAAAGAGCGTATAAAAACACAAAGAAAAATTGTAAGTCATTCAAACTCGACAAGAGCAGTGCTGTTGGTATAGGAACGACTTCCGTTAAACCATATCTTTCTACATGCCCAGTGGGTGTAGTTTGGTTCGCAAGGGTATTATTGTGGTAAAATGTACAGCCGCCATCTTTTTTCTTACGTTTGATCGATGAGTGACTACTTCATAACTCTCGTAATGAGGGTTGATCAACAACAACAACTACAACAACAATTGTTTGGTATTCCCATATGTAGATGGCATGCATTACCTAAAATAACAATACAAAAAAGTTTCTGTGATAACTGAAGCGAAAAAAAAAACCAATATTTCATGCAACGCTTCGCATACAAAATAACCTAGCTTCTTACAAGTAAAAGAATCAACATTACCAAATAGAAATACAGTTTTATCAGCATTAAAGATCAAATGATGGGTGTTTTAGTACAATGCTGTGATATATTCATAACTGGAAGTTATGTTAAGCTTCTGTATTACCCAAGATACTCAGAGAACAAAGTTGTTGTGTTGAGCAAGCCACATGAACTCTTGTTGTTATAGCACCAAGCCATAGGTTTAGCTAGAGTGTTTCAAATTTCACTAGTGTTATTTGTTGCCTAAAAGTTTTATGACGATCACAATGAAATGAGACTCTCAATTTGCCTCGCTAATTTAATGTCTATTCCATCCAACAAATCTCCTGGTCATAACAAGATACCTTTCAAAGCTTATAAGGATTGTTTATCTTCGATTCTTCCATCAGTTACTGATCTCATTAACACATCGCTTTCAAGCAGCGTTCTCCCCATAGCGTGGAAAATAGCAGAGGTTGTTCCAATTCCCAAGACTGACGACTATGAATTACCAAACAATAACCTTCCAATATCACTACTACCTGTCTTGTCGAAAGTATGTGAACGAGTAGTACATGTATAAACAAGTGGACTCTTATTTGACTTTCAAGGATCGACTGGCAACTACACAAAGTGGTAATAAGAAACATCATTCTACTGAAACATCAATCATCCACTCTAATGACTTCATTTTAAACGCTATCGATAATAAGGAACTTACTGCCTCTGTCTTTTTAGACATAAGCAACGCTTTCGATAGTCTCAACCATGATCTACTAATAAAGAAACTATACGGCATATAGGTTTATCCAGCGAGGCCGGATTCCATGGTTCCAGAGCTATCTTTCATCCAGATATCAGACAGTCCGTATCAATTCAAGTCTGTCTGACTTTCTACCCGTCACGACTGGAGTACCACAAGGATCCATCTTGGGACCCCTGCTTTTCAGTGTATATGTTAATGATCTTCCCTAATCACTAAAGAAATGTAAAGTAGACTCTTATGTAGACGACGCAAAAATGTACTGGTCCTTTAATGTTAAAGATAAGGACATATCGATCACGGACCTGCAACAAGACTTAACCTCGATACGTAATTGGTGTTTGAACAACTCACTCCTAACTGTTAACCCTGATAAGACCAAACTGATCGTCTTCGGAACAAAGCACTGAGATGCTGTCTCGGTTAGACGATTTCAAGTTATCGCTTCTTGGCAAGGAGCTGACTCCATGTGACTCTGTGCGTGATCTTGGAGTTTACGTGGATTCTCATTTGTCCTATGATGAACATATTTCAAAAACAGTGTCTTCTTGCGTATCTCGTCTTTGTCAAATAAATAGAGCTAACAACGTATTCGATCAAAGGACACCCAAACTCGTAATTAATGCATTAGTATTTAGCAGGTTATGTTATTGCTTTTCTGTTTGGTCTTATACTGCCATGAAGAAGGTGAACAAATTACAATTAGTACAAAATTTTGCTGCGCGCATTGTTGCTAACAAGCGTAAGGACGATCATGTTAATCGTTAAATTGGTTACCCGTCGAAGACCATTTATATTTTAGAGATGCTGTTTTAGCTTTCAAATGCATGTCGGAACTAGCCCCTGCGTACCTTAGTGATAAATTAACTAGACGTAGTACTGTAAGTAGCCGGAAAACCAGAAATTCGCAGATGCTAAATATCCCTTCATTTAGGTCTGCCACTGGGCAGAAAACTTTCCACTATAGGGCAGTAAACATTTGGAATAATTTAAATAATAATTTTAAGTTATGCATTGACGTTAATAGTTTTAGGAATAAGCTTACAGGGGCACTTTTAGACAAATTTAAGAGGAAGGAATGGTATTTTAATTATTTTTAATTGTTATTTAGTAATTTGTATAATTATGTTTTTTTTTTTTTTTTGTAATTGACGCTGAAAGCCCTCTGGGAAGTGGTCAATAAACATGGGGCCAGGGGGGACTGCCTGCCTCCCTGCCTGCCTGCCTGCCCTATGGAAAGCCAAATGGTGCAAAATTCAAGAAACAAAATTGGCCTCACGTTCAACGAATTTGTTATCAAGGTCAAGACAGATTTCAATCAAGCTCAACAAAATCAATTCACGTTCAAGCAATTTTCTCTCAAGGTCAAGACATTTAGAATCAAGCTCAACAAAATAACGTCGTCACTTTCAAGAAATTACCTTTCAAGGACAAGAAATATTTGACTCAAGTTCAAGAGATCACTTTCGTTACATTCAACGAAAAATTTATCTCAATTTCACGCTTCGTTTCATATCAACCCCAAATTCCCTATCACGTTTCAACAACTTGACCTTTCAAGGTCAAGCCGTGAATGCTGTCAACAACCCAAATACTTTGTCAACAACCATGCCAAGCGCTGTCAACAAAGTAGTAAACAGATACTTCGTATACTGTTCATGAAGTATCTACCGATATTTATTCGGGCTTCGAAGCTTGTATTGAACACAATAAAAACAGGATAAATTTAACACAAACTTTACGCTAAATTACTTACTATATGATTAAAGTTGCTTCGTTGGAGTATCATCTTTTACTTTATTTCGCTTATTGTTCGCCTCATCCTCGAAGTTCTTACACGATTCTTGATTTTTCCAACAACTGAGTTGTTCGTCTCGGCATCATAGATATATAATTCGTGACCACTACTGTCACCCTTTCCAACGTAAACAATTGACATCTTTGATTCTTTCCAAAACTTATCTCACAAACAGCATTCTTAGATTACGTTGTTCAACGAGCGTACTGAGCACGGGGCGTACCGAAAACTCAGGACCCCCACCAAAACATTTTTTTTCAGTCGTGACCAGGCCGACGGTACTTCATGTAGAGGAGAGAGAAGAGAACGCAGGCCCGCGGTGATAGATTCCTTAGTTCAGATGATGAAAATAATACTCAAACATCGTATCATTTTTTTTGTTGTTTTGCTTTATAAGTATAAACCAATTTTATCAAATGTATTAAAGAGAGCTATTCAAGACATTTAGAATCAAGCTCAAACAAAATAACGTCCGTCACTTTCAAGAAACATTACCTTTCAAGGACAAGAAATATTTGACTCAAGTTCAAAGAGATCATCATTTCCGTTACATTCAACGAAAAATTTATTTTCATTTTCACGCTTCGCTTTCATATCAACCCCAAATTCCCTAGTCACGTTTTTCCACCAACTTGGACCTTTCAAGGTCAAGCCCGTGAATGCTGTCAACAACCCAAATACTTTGTCAACAACCATGCCAAGCGCTGTCAACAAGTAGTAAACAGATACTTCGTATACTGTTCATGAAGTATCTACCGATATTTTCTTCGGGCCTTCCCCCCCCCCCCGAAGATTGTATACACCGAATGCAAATATGGCGGACCACTCGGTCGTCGCCCGGGACGAGTCGAATGAAAGCGAGGCTAGTTGGGCTTCGATGTTTTGTTTTGACAATGCTTTTCCAGAAAAGTCTTGCTTCGTAGTCGATTTGTTTCGCCCTCCCTACGCGTTTTTGTGTTCCTGAATGCCACCGCAACAGAGTGGAATCTTCCACAGCAGAGAAGGTGTTCTTTTTTTCAGTTTTCTCGTTCGCCTCTGAGGGGAAACCAAAGAGACGGAGGCAAGGAGTTTGAGGAGTTCACATTCGCCGAAGGAACTGTTTAAGTTCAGGTTGGAATCGATCTTAGAAAATGTGTAAGCGATCGCATTTAGCTCTAAGTTGTTGTCATTTGGCTCAATGCTTTCACTGGTTTCAGTAACGGGGCAGTTGAAGTTCATTCGCTTGGTTATTGCACCGTAGTATTTATATTTACTTCGTGCGATTCCGTGCAATCATGCGAGTGGACGCGAACGCAAATAACTTCTTCCTTTGAGACAGAGGATATCATTCAAGGAGACCTTTTCTTTACCTTGGGGAGGGTATTGGCCATGAAAACCGTGTTGGAACACCACCAGACACCACATAAGCTCGTCATTTAAACGATTTTTCTGAGATCTATCCTGAAACGTAGCAAACAAACTTTAGTCCCCGCGGCGATCGTGAACTCCTTTTCTCCGTCTCAACGAATTGCATTGATCCACTATTTTCCCTTAGAGGTTAACGGTGGAAGATTTCTATCCCCTCTCGTCGCATTCAGAAACACAGCAACTCGTAGGCACAGCGAAATAAAAACAACAGGTCGACCACAAAGCAAGAGTTTTCTGGCCGGGAAGCATTTTAAAACAAAACATCAAAGCCCAACTAGCCTCGCTTTCATTCGACTCGTCCCGGGCGACGACCGAGTGGTCCGCCATATTTGCATTCGGTGTATTGAACACCAATTAAAAACAGGATAAATTTAACACAAACTTTACGCTAAATTACTTACTATATGATTAAAGTTGCTTCGTTGAGTATCATCTTTTACCTTATTCAACTGCTTATTGTTCGCCTCATCCTCGAAGTTCTTACACGATTCTTGATTTTTCCAACAACTGAGTTGTTCGTCTCGGCATCATAGATATATAATTCGTGACCACTACTGTCACCCTTTCCAACGTAAACAATTGACATCTTTGATTCTTTCCAAAACTTTCTTCACAAAGCAGCATACTTAGATTACGTTGTTCACGAGCGACTGAGCATGGGTGTCCCGAAAACTCAGACCCAAAAATAAACCGACATTTTTTCAGTGTGTTAACACTGATTACTTCAAGCCTTCTTGATTGCTTGCCAAGGACCCGGAGGTGGAGACTCCCACATACAAAAGGATGGGGTGCTCGTCATACTTTTTAAGACCCTTTTAGATGTTTAAAAAGCTGTTTTAGTATCTCTTAGCTTAGTGTGTTCAGCTTCCAAAGGTCCGTAGTTGGAGCTTTTGCGGCACCTTTAGCTTTTAGGGAAAAAAAAAAACAAATCAGCGGATATTTGAAAATCAACTTTTATTTTTAAATTTTGTTTCAGTACTTGTACCTCTAAAGGGTGAAAAAAGATTTGAAACCACGGCTACAAGACAGGGTTTTTCCGGTACATTTTCAGCTTAGGAGTTTCTTTCAAAATTTCTTACCAGCTTTTATGAGAGTCCCCTAGAGCTCAGGCTTGTTAAATACAATCTGCAGAGATAGAAAACGTCACGCAACGAATCGCGCGCTGAACTAAACTTGGCTTGAATGTCTTGAATAGCTTCTCTTTAATACATTTGATAAAATTGGTTTATACTTATAAAGCAAAACACAAAAAAAATGATACGAATGTTTGAGTATTATTTTCATCATCTGAACTAAGGAATCTATCACCGCGGGCTGCGTTCTCTCTCTCTCCTCTGCATGAAGTACCGTCGGCCTGGTCACACTGAAAAAAAATTTTTGGGTGGGGGGTTCTGAGTTTTCGGTACACCCGTGCTCAGTCGCTCGTGAACAACGTAATCTAAGAATGCTGCTTTGTGAAGAAAGTTTTGGAAAGAATCAAAGATGTCAATTGTTTACGTTGGAAAGGGTGACAGTAGTGGTCACGAATTATATATCTATGATGCCGAGACGAACAACTCAGTTGTTGGAAAAATCAAGAATCGTGTAAGAACTTCGAGGATGAGGCGAACGATAAGCAGTTGAATAAGGTAAAAGATGATACTCAACGAAGCAACTTTAATCATATAGTAAGTAATTTAGCGTAAAGTTTGTGTTAAATTTATCCTGTTTTTATTGTGTTCAATACAAGCTTCGAAGCCCGAATAAATATCGGTAGATACTTCATGAACAGTATACGAAGTATCTGTTTACTACTTTGTTGACAGCGCTTGGCATGGTTGTTGACAAAGTATTTGGGTTGTTGACAGCATTCACGGCTTGACCTTGAAAGGTCAAGTTGTTGAAACGTGATAGGGAATTTGGGGTTGATATGAAACGAAGCGTGAAATTGAAATAAATTTTTCGTTGAATGTAACGAAAGTGATCTCTTGAACTTGAGTCAAATATTTCTTGTCCTTGAAAGGTAATTTCTTGAAAGTGACGACGTTATTTTGTTGAGCTTGATTCTAAATGTCTTGACCTTGAGAGAAAATTGCTTGAACGTGAATTGATTTTGTTGAGCTTGATTGAAATCTGTCTAGACCTTGATAACATATTCGTTGAACGTGAGGCCGATTTTGTTTCTTGAATTTTGCACCATTTGGCTTTCCATAGGCAGGCAGGCAGGCAGGAAGGCAGGCAGGCTGGCATGTTTATTGACCACTTCCCCAAAGGGCTTTTCAGCGTCAATTACCAAAAAAAAAACCATAATTATACAAATTAATAAATAACAATAAAAATAACTCAAATATCATTCCTTCCTCTTAAATTTGTCTAAAAGTGCTCCTCTAAGCTTATTCCTAAAACTATTTACATCAATGCATAACTTAAAATTATTATTTAAATTATTCCAAATGTTTACTGCCCTATAGTGGAAAGTTTTCTGCCCAGTGGCAGACCTAAATAAAAGGATATTTATCATCTGCGAATTTCTGGTTTTCCGGCTACTTACAGTACTACGTCTAGTTAATTTATCACTAAGGTACGCAGGGGCTAATTCCGACATGCATTTAAAAGCTAAAACAGCATCTCTAAAATATAAATGGTCTTCGACGGGTAACCAATTTAACGATTTAAGTAAAGGTTTAACATGATCGTACTTACGCTTGTTAGCAACAATACGCGCAGCAAAATTTTGTACTAATTGCAATTTGTTCATATTCTTCATGGCACTATTAGACCAAACAAAAGAGCAATAAATAACCTGCGAAATACTAATGCATTAATTACGAGTTTGAGTGTCCTTTGATCGAATACGTGTTGAGCTCTATTTATTTGACAAAGACGAGATACGCAAGAAGACACTGTTTTTGAAATATATTCGTCATAGGACAAATGAGAATCCACGTAAACTCCAAGTTCACGCACAGAGTCACATGGAGTCAGCTCCTTGCCAAGATGCAAAACCTTGAAATCGTCCAAGCGAGATAGCATCTGCTTTGTTCCGACGATCAGTTTGGTCTTACCAGGGTTAATTAGGAGTGAGTTGTTTAAACACCAATTACGTATCGAGGTTAAGTCTTGTTGCAAGTCCGAGATCGATATGTCCTTAGCTTTAACATTAAAGGACAAGTACATTTTTGTGTCGTCTACATAAGAGTCTACTTCACATTTCTTTAATGATTGAGGAAGATCATTAACATATACACTGAAAAGCAGGGGTCCTAAGATGGATCCTTGTGGTACTCCAATCGTGACGGGTAGAAAGTCAGACAGATTTGAATTGATACGTACTCTCTGATATCTGGATGAAAGATAGCTCTGGAACCACAGAATCGCCTGGCTGGATAAACCTATATGCCGTAGTTTCTTTATTAGTAGATAATGGTTGAGACTATCGAAAGCTTTGCTCATGTAGGAGACAGAAGTTGTGTTGTCACAAAGTAATTTCATGTGGCAACATTGCATATGGGTGCAAAGGGGACTGCAAGGTTAACAGAATGGCCTTAAGCTCCAAGTAATTAATGTGGAATTTGGATTCCTGGCATGACCATCTGCCACCAGTCACATTTGGTGTACCCTCTATCACCCCTCCCCAGTCTTTCAGTGAGCTGTCTGTCATGAGTGTGATATCAAGGGTGGTGGAGTAATAGCTTTTGGGTATTGGTCAACATTAGAAATCCACCATAGCAGGTCCTGCTTGGACTGGGGATAAAGAGTCATTTTCCCCTCAAGGTCCCAACCATTGCATTTCAAGGCATTAGTTTTGTCATTTTCCAGGGACCTATAGAACAGAGGTGCATGCTGCACACCTGAGAAAGCTGATACCATGAGGCCCATTACAGATGCCACTTCTCCAATTTGAACTGGCCGGGCTTGCATGTGTACAAGGGTGTGACACTTTAATGTTATCATGTCAGCTTTCCCAGGGACCATAGAAATGGTCATGTTCTGAGAATAATTTGAGAAAAAATCCCATAAAGTTGACTACTTGGGTAGGCGTGTTGACAGATTTTGTGTTGTGAATTGTAAACCCCATTGATCTGAGCAGCGAAATAGTATCATTAATTGCCCGTAATAGTTCAAGAGGTGTCCCTTCCAGTAAAGGATGTCATCTATGTAGATCACTAAGAGGTACTCCTTTGATCTTAGGATAGCAATTACTGGTTTCATAACTTTTGTAAACACCCTAGGGGCTGAGGCTAGACCATTTGGTAAACATGTAAACTCATAGAGAGTATCTTTAAAGTCAAATCTGAGATGATTTCTGTGCTGAGTGCTAATGGGCACAGAATAGTAAGCATCCTTGAGATCGAAAACTGCCATCCAGCGGATTGAAGGGATTCAATTTTAAAAGGCTGGTATGTGACAAACTGGTCTAAATTCTTAAGATTTAAGACGAGTTTATGAGATCCATCTTTTTTTGGGTCTATTAAAGACAGTAGAAAAGTACTCGTTGGCACAGTGTGTAGCCTCAGTAATAACTCCCTTCTCTAGCAGCTTTTTAATTTCAGCTGCAATAATAAGTTTTTCACCTCTAGAGAAACTACTGTGAGGTACAGCTGGTTGGAAAGGCATGTCATATAATTCTAAAAAGTAGCCAGCCACCGTCTCAAGGATGCTAGGGTCTGAGGTAATAGACTTCCAGGATTGCATATGTGTAGCTAAGTTACCAGCAACAAATTTTGGAACATTTACCTGGTCAGCCGCAGATACCTGGGCTACTGTGACTGACCCTTGTTGTTTGGTTTGTTCTTGTGAAGCTCTTTGTCACTCCAAGGTCTGTAGGTCTGACCTTTGAAGTATTTTGAAGGCCGGTTGTGAGAAAAAGAGCCCCTGCTGCTAGGATTATTGCCATAACCTGAGGAACTAGTCCTTTGGGATCCTCTAGAGGCTTGACTTTTAGCCCCTATTCTGTTGACATCACCTATGTCTTTCAACTGCTTCTGCAGGTCATCACCAAACAGATTACCCTGGGTACCAGAGGTTTTTCTCGCGCGCGGTGGACGGAAATGGCGGCCGAAGGCCGCTGGCACTGCACGAGCGGCGAAGCCGCGAGAAGAGCGGCTTAATTCACCGTGCTCGTTGAACTTTGATCAATTTGATCGGATCATATTTAAACCAATCACAGCGAGGATCACCCACTGTGAACACGTGGACATTCACGTGAAGACATGACAGATGGCATGTGGATTCGCATGACATAACGTTTGGTTTGCTTTCATGGCTTTCCCGGGAATTAAAACTACTCCGGTGAACTGAAAAGTTTCCTGACTCGAAGGCTTCGCTGTCGTGCCGTTTATGTGACGCGAATGTTATGTGTAATGGTGGATATTACAGCCTTTTATCGGAAAATGATAAAAAACCGAAGATTTGCGAAAGAATCTCGACACTTTTGGCTGTCGAGGACGACAATCTGTCCGTCAGGCCGCGTATTCTTTGTAATAAGTGCTACCGACGGATCGAAAAATTCGAGGCGACTGTCAAGGAAGTGACAAATTTAAAAGAATGTTACGAACAAAATATTATTCGTTGGAAAGGAGAAGCTACAAATGGTGAACATGCACGTTCAAAACGTTGTTCAAGCTCGCAAGAAACTTGCAGTAGAAATGAGCCAAAACAAAACACTAACACATGGTAAATCACAGAGGTGTCAGACTCAACGAAGCGACATGCAGATAACGGCTTAAAATTCTGCGAAAATTCCGCCGAATAATACAACATGAAGTGCCCTTCATAAACACGATAGAAGCGACAAAAAGGTCGAGTGACCTAACAGGGCAAATAAACAAATGTCACGAACCGTAGAAGTCGTGTAGGCTAGTCAATTCCATTTTGCACTAATTGAAATAGCAGTGACTTCCCGAATCCCGTCGGTAAAACCGCCAACACATCGTTGCTGCGTATAAAATTCGCAATTCCATCCATTTTGCTCTGCACACCGTCGAACGTTTCAAGAACTTTTATTATGGCTGTTTCCAGGTCTTCATCACTTACAAATCTTTCAGCGCACTAACAAACGTCCTTCACCTCCAAGCAACAAATATTTCACACGCTTCTTCTATTCTTAGAAGCCAATCACCGTGTCTTTTAGATGAGAAAACCCTTGGGAGGTCGTTAGGAGCCAATCAGCTTTCTAGTCCAGATTCTGGACTTTTTAGATTTAACCTGCCTTGCCATTGGCTCGGCGCCCTCAAAGAAATCGCGCTCTGGTCCAGAGGTTTTTCGCGCGGGTCACAATAGAGACATGACCGACACCGGAAACCGCGCAAGAAAAACCTCTGGCACCCAGGGTACAAACAGATAGTCAGTAAAAGGAATCTGCTGCGAGCACAACGAGGCATAGTTTTCCATATATCGGGTTTCATGAGTTGCCTCCTCTGCATGTTGACTCGGAGTTCGTAGTTAACATGCGTTAGGAGCGAGAGGACATCAAACCTAAATTGTTTTATCTGTTGAACGCCCTCTTTCTCTAGCCCTTTTTTCTCAGTCATGGACAAGTCGGTCAAGCGGGCGACGGGTATTATACCTTTTACGAGTGCCACCTGTATCTTATATAGCTGCAAATCTCTTTTCCTGGTAGGCTCACGGAGCTTTCCTCAGCGTGCAGATACCAGCATTTACTCTCGTTGGTTTAGCGGCTTCGCAGTTTTGCGGTCTGTGCTGGCGTTCAAGTTTGTCTTTCAGGACTTTATCCGGCAAGCGACTGCGAAATATTTTACCAAGGAGCTTGGCAAGTTGAGGATTCTGTATATCTTTGCCAATAGAATCCTCAGCCTCGTATTTAATTTCTTCTGCATCTCCGCTAAAATTTCATCTTCGCTTTCAGTATCACTCTCGTTACCCTCTTGGATATTTTTTTTCCATGAGGGTTTGGCAATCCTAAGAGTCAGAGGCATTTTGCTCGCTCATGGAGCCAGAGCATCTCTAGGCGGTTTTTTTGACGGGAACTTCGCTCTCAGGTTCCTGGCTGGATCGTTTGCCTTGCCTTTGCCTTTCCCCTTCGTGGAAGGGGTTTCCTCCAATTTATCGAGCCTTTTAGTTAGGCTTAGGATAGCTGAAGAAAGAAGCTTTACTTCAGCAAACGGTCCAGAAGAATTCGCGCCACTTGTGGCCGCCATGTTTGTATCTTGAGTGTCATCAGTTCGTAAGATGTTGTCTTCGTCGTCCGGACTTAAGCCAAGCAACATCCGGATCCTCAATATTCATTCGCGCTTCTGTACCTGACATGGTTCCACTTATGTGAAAGAGGCGCCAAAGACTCGTCGACGTTGTACCACTTTGCAATCTCGGATATCGCATGCTTGCTATATCACGAGACCTCCGATTGTATGCAAATGTGAGATAGAATCTGGCCACTCAAGTGGCATTTATTACAAATCGATTACAAGTACTAATGTGTCAAATTAATAATATCTCATTGCTTATTGTAAGCTGATAGTTTTTGATTCAGTGAATTAAGTTGGGGCGAAAACAGCCCATGAACAGAGAGCCAAGAGCAAAGGAGGAGTTAAGGGGAAGGAGGAAGGGTTGAAGTAAAGAAATTACTGTATAGGCTCAGGAATCTTGTGAAGCTATGCTATCGCAACTGGTGTTGGGAGAAAAAGGGGTGAGTGATAGCGAGATTCTCAAATTTATACCACTTACTGGAGTCCGAAAAATCGTTACCTTAATCTCCACCTACAGCTTGCACCGAAAGATAAGGCCCCGCCTCATCATAAAACCCATTATTGCGCTAACCGACAATAATGGGCAATTTTGAACATCTTAGCGGTTAGTATTTTCATAAATCGGACCATTGTTACAAGACCAACGAGCTTTTAAACGACTTGAAATTTGCCAATTCGCTGTGAATCGATTGATTGACATAGAAATGAAAAGAGTATAACAAGTAAACTATTTGTTTCAGTGTCGAGCACAAAAGGCCAATGAAAGTCTGAATTTAGTTGCTGTTTAACACTAGTAATGGCTTACAAGTTAGCTTTTGTTAAAATTGAAAACGAAAAACGCTTGACCTGGTTAAGAAAGTTTACGTAAGGTAAATAAGATTTTAAGACCCGAGAACATCAGAAATTGGTCGCATCATGAGCACCGTGCTGTTTGCCCAAACTGGAGGAACACTTCTTTTATACTTTAAGTATGACCGAGCTAAGGCAAAGTTTCACAGACCCGTTTTTTTTAATTTTTAATCTAGAGTTAGTAAATTAAAGGTAAGGCACACTATAATCTAAGCTGGGAATCCGATTTCTCGCACAGGCTTACTTCGAAGCTATTATGCCCGGAGGAGGAGGGGGGGAAGAACTCCTTTATACAACAAGGCTGGGGGTGATAGTCGTACTCCCTAAAAGATACCAAGAATCCGGCTTTGTGTGGGGCGTGACGTAAAACAGTTTTAACTCACTAAGCGATCTAATAATCTAAAAAACACACACATTATCTCCTGCATACTATTTTCGGTTTAATGCTGCCTAATGGAAAAGGTACTGCATAAGCTTCCCACACCAAACCCAAACGTGACCTTCACCACCTATTTCTTGAAATGTTGTCCAAAGAAAAGATATGCAATCTAAGGCAGCTAAAGGAGCCATTACAATGAGCATAGCTTTCCAGAAAACGTATCAATTATGAAAATCTGTCGCCGAAATGTTGTTCAGGCCTAATTAATTTTTCTTTTACAGACTGATTACACTCAAGGACATTGATGACACTATGACACGGATAAGTGCTATGAACGTATCTGTTTGAATAGGAGTATTCCGTGTGGGGTACAGTGGACCTTATTTTTTAATTAATGTTCCACATGAGACTTACACCTACATTGCACTACCCAGTAACACTACATTATTTAACATTTACGAAATAGAAAAACATGTACCGTGTTTCTATCGAGTTATACAACACGAGTGGAGTTTGGGAGAACGAGAAATGCTGTGGGAACACAGCCGCGGCGAGTGTTTCCACAGCTTTTTCGAGTTCTCCAAAACTTTCACGAGTGTTTGTATAACTCGATAGAAATACGAAGTACATGTTTTTCTATTCTTTTAGAAAACACCACGACGAAAAAGGAAAACAGCTTGTTTAACTTTGCATATCAAATGTAAATTCTCTTTGCTCGCGCCATCACTACGTCAACAGCGCGCGCTAGTCTCCATCGAGTTAATGCAAACACATTTTTAACCGATCAGCGCGCGTGCTTTCTGAGGACTGTTTTCTACTACCTTACCTTACATGACATTTTAATAAACTTAATACAACATTAACATTACATGCGTTTACCTTATATTACACACAAGACATACTATGTTACTTATTGCTAAACACGAACATGGGTGGTTTTTTTGCGACAAAATTTCGAACGTGAATACATCAATGTTTTGTTAAATAAATTATTGTTATGCGTAATAATACAAATTTGAAAATAACATAAATCAATTTCGTCCGGGATACATCAATTTTGAGTGACATACATCGATGTTGTGTAGCATGCATCGCTTTCCCGAATCATTCGTGCGTGACCGTATACAACTAAAAGATGTTCGATAAAACTAAAAGATGAGGAAGCGGAAATAGAAGTGACCGGAAGTTGGCTGGAAGAAGAGGCCAATATGGCGGAAACAGGAGAGGATTAGGGAGTTTAAAATTCTGCGTTGTCTGGAGAACGTGAACCACGACGGCTAATTTTTCAACTTTATATTCCGAATTTAACGCTGCGTTCCATGCACAATTTCGAGATAGTTTTGCCAGTGAGAAACAAACAAAATGACTTTAGAGTATAGCGAGATTCGAGTTTATTTTTTGATCGGCGTTGTCCTCGGCGTCGCTGTCGTGGTTTCTTAAACTCCCTAAAGTAAGATGCTCCCTAACCCCTAAACCCTGACTGACCGGAAGTCGGCTAGAAGGCCAATATGGTGGAAATGGAAGAGGATTAGGGGGATGCACGGATTTGGCTGCCCAACAATCGACGGAGTTTTTATTCCTTTGGTAGACTACTGAAATGGCGCGGAAGGACAAAGGAACACTGCGTCCTGCGACTCGGCTTAACTTTTTTAGTCGCCCTCTCAGATGAAGGGGGGGAGATCTCAGATTTAAACGCCCTTCTTATGAACGACTCCTACGGTTCTTGACAATGTTGCCTGATTAGCATATGATAAGTGCAGAGACTTACCCATATTTTAAATGTTTATTCATATAAGAAATCAATTTCGAGAAAAAATAAAGTACTTCCCATCGAGAAATTTCCGTCTCTCGTGTTATGCAGTAATACCATAATGTAACAACGCTTATAATTTATTATCCATTAGTTCCTGTCTAATATCGGTCAATTGGTCGCTTACGGGAGGTTAAAAACAAAAGAAAATTTCAAACTTTTAGCTCTGGAAGTGGTCGTGTCCGCTTACGAGAGGTTGTCGGTTACAAGAAGTTTCAAATATAGTGATTTGACTTGGGAACTCTTGGTATTTAGGAATACTGGTCGCTGAGGAGAGGTGCAGGTCGCAGCTGGAGGTTCGACTGAGTAAGCACAGAGGTTCTCGCTCCAATTTGCACCCGGTCAGAATGCTGAAAAAGCTGTTCGTACTAGAACGGTTGCCATGCAGGCTAAAAGGTGTCGAACTCTGCGAAGCGACCAGCACCTAACAGTGAAAACCATACAGAACTATGAACTCAAGAAAATTTGCTAAAGCACAATCTAACGGCTACTCTCCGTTTAAAATTCCTCCTAATAACAATAACCGTGCCCTTCAGAAACAAGTCTGTGAAGCAAAGAAAAATCGAGATACTTATTACAATCAAATTAAAAGTGAAGGGCAAATGAAGAAATTTCAAGAACCGTAGGGTCGTCTTTAACTCAATCTGAGATCTCCCCCACTTCATTCGAGAGGCGTATTTCGTTTTCTCGCAAAACGGCGACTAAAAAAGTTAAGCCGAGTCGCAGGACGCAGTGTTCCTTTGTCCTTCCGCGCCATTTCAGTAGTCTACCAAAGGAATAAAAACTCCGTCGATTGTTGGGCAGCCAAATCCGTGCATCCCCCTAATCCTCTTCCATTTCCACCATATTGGCCTTCTAGCCGACTTCCGGTCAGTCAGGGTTTAGGGGTTAGGGAGCATCTTACTTTAGGGAGTTTAAGAAACCACGACAGCGACGCCGAGGACAACGCCGATCAAAAAATAAACTCGAATCTCGCTATACTCTAAAGTCATTTTGTTTGTTTCTCACTGGCAAAACTATCTCGAAATTGTGCATGGAACGCAGCGTTAAATTCGGAATATAAAGTTGAAAAATTAGCCGTCGTGGTTCACGTTCTCCAGACAACGCAGAATTTTAAACTCCCTAATCCTCTCCTGTTTCCGCCATATTGGCCTCTTCTTCCAGCCAACTTCCGGTCACTTCTATTTCCGCTTCCTCATCTTTTAGTTTTATCGAACATCTTTTAGTTGTATACGGTCACGCACGAATGATTCGGGAAAGCGATGCATGCTACACAACATCGATGTATGTCACTCAAAATTGATGTATCCCGGACGAAATTGATTTATGTTATTTTCAAATTTGTATTATTACGCATAACAATAATTTATTTAACAGAACATTGATGTATTCACGTTCGAAATTTTGTCCGCAAAAAACCCCCATAATTTTGTAATAAAGATATAAACCTCGAGAAAGAAACTGTTGTGTTTTTTATTAAAATATTAATATTTCCTGGTGAAGCAGGACGGTTACTGCAAATTAAACCCTCTACTGGTTTTTTGTAAATAATAATGTGAAACAGAAGTCGGTGGACAATAAATTTTACACAAAAGCAATGTATTGTTAACGAACCTCCTTGTGCATAAAGAAAGAAGTCCTAAATTTACTAGGATCGTTTTGCACTCATGTTGTCAAGTCCTATTTGGAAGCCGTGATCCTCATCTGACGGCGTTAGCTACCCAATGTGCTTGCATGACCTAAATTAACTGCACTGGCATGGTGTATTTACTATAAATATTAACACCTAAGAGGTCCAAAGACTTAAATGAGCAATGAGAGAAAGGCATTGCCCACCGACCGTCGATTTGTTTTAAAGGTGATAAAAAATTTTTTTTTTTTTTTTTTTTTGGGGGGGGCAATTTTTAAAGAAAAAACCCCAAGAATTTTTTTTACACCAAATCTTTTATTTTTTAAAACCGTGTCTCAAACCTATCCCCTAATGTGAATTACCTATGGCGTCCCCGCCCGAGGGAGGAGGTAGCGCTCTTATGTGGCAATATAGTGATGTGTTGGCCGAAAGGAGATATGGTTTTCCAGCCATTTTTCAGTCAGAAATAGGGTATGGTTTTTGTACTCTAGCCTAGATATATAGGTATGTTTTTTAAGAAGAGTCACTTTGTCATCTTTATCGAAGAGACAAATCACAAAGTGCCTTTCACAAATTATGGTAGCCGGTAGTTTAACATTGGCCTGAGTTATGGAACAAAATTATAACACAAGGGACTGGAAACAGGGGTTTGAATGTAAGTTCAGGTCATGATATAGGGGAGGGAATAGTGCAGAGTTTCAGTTGGTCAACAAATAAGGGGTGCAGGTTCAGTTTGTGCAAGCGCGCGCACACCTCCACCCGATTTTTCTTGTAGCACGCCCCCCCACCCTTTGCTACTGTTGTTATCTAAAATGTTCTTAGCTTACAACATTGTACTTACAAAAGTTAAGGAGGGCTGCGATTACAACCTGCTCACAACTGTGGTGATATAAGGTTTTGCTCTAATTTCATTCCCGGTTTCAAAAGAGAAGATCGACGAACACGTTGGTAGTGCTGAATATTATCCGCAAAATAGGACCCCGGCGCCATTACGATGAATCCAACACCGAAATGGCCAGCCTTGATTTAAGTTATTTTGTTTACCGCACACTGCCCAATGTCTGAGGATAGAATTCAGATCCATTTCATTAGCACCGCTTCTCACTTATTTTGTAGAACGACATATATAGCACCTCGCTACTATGACTGTGGGACTCGATGGATGAAACTATGAGTGTTTGGCCACGACAGAAATTTTCAGCATTAAGCGCAGAACAAAACTTAAGAAAACAATATAACAGAGAGTTCCGTAAGAAATATAGCTTAGGTGCGAAAATCACCTCCGTGGAAATTAAAGTTAATTTCTACTCATGGCCACTGCCCACGATCGGCGTTCCTTTCCGTTGCAAAAAGACGAACCACGTCCTGTTACAGCTGTCTTCAGATGAATAAAACAAACACGCAACAAAAGCAAAAGTCTTGTTATGCTACAAATGTTAATGTATGTTATACTTATATTTTTTTCCCAGAAAAGATGAAAAATTCCATAGCAATGCTATATATGTCGTTCTACAAAATAAGTGAGAAGCATGCTAATGAAATGGATCTAAATTCTATACGACTTGGCTGTGTGCTGGTAACCAAAATAACTTAAATGCCTGGCATTTTGGTGTTTGATTCATCGAAATTGCGCCGGGGGTTCCTATTTTTGGGATAATATTCAGTACTACAACGTTTCGTCGCTTCTCTTTTGAAACCGGGAATGAATAGAGCAAACTTAATCACCACAGTTTTGAGCAGGTTGTAATCGCAGCCCTCCTTAAAAACAGCAGGTTAACTTTTAAATTATATGTTGTAAGTAAAGACATTTTAGACGACAACGGTAGCATAGGTCCGGGGGGCGTGCTCCAAGAAAAATTGGGTGGAAGTGTGCGGCCCGCTTGCCAAACTGAACCTCTCACCCTATTTATGACCACTAAAACTCTGCAATATTCCCTACCCTATTCATGACCTGAACCCTACATCAAAACCCTCATTCAGACCTGTGTTATAATTTTGTTCCCTAGTTCAGACCAATGTTAAATTACCAGTACCATAATTTGTGAAGGTTTTTGTTGATTCGCTCTCTTCGATAATGATGAAAAAGTGACTTCTTCTTAAAAACATACCTATATCTAGGCTAGAGTACAAAACCCTATTTATGACGAAACTGGCTGAAAAAACCATATCCCCTGGGCCACACATACGTATATTGCCCACATAAGAGAATACCTCCTCCCCTGGGAGGACGTATAGGTAAGTCACATTAGGTGATTTTATTCACGTAGAGTCTGAACACGTTTTTAAAATAAAGATGTGTCTGTCTATCAAAATTTATCACCTTTAAACAATCGTCGGTGGGCAATGCCTTTCTCTCATTGCTCGTTAAGTTCTTTTTGACCTCTTAGGTTTAAATATTTATATTAAATACACCATGCCAGTGCAGTTAATTTAGGTCATACAAGCACCCTGGGTAGCTAATGGCGTCAGATTGAGATCACGGCAAGTTACTACACACGGCTTATGGGGCTTCGTTTGCTGAGACCTCTTCATCGGGAAAGGTAAATGAAATTATTTTTTTTGCTTCCAAATAGACTTGACAACAGAGTGCAAACGATCCTAGTTAATTTAGACTTCTTGTCTTTATGCAATAAAGTTGTTAACAATACATTGCTTTTGTGTGCAATTTATGTCCACCGAATTATGTTTCACTATTACTATTACAAAAACCAGTAGAGGGTTTAATTTTGCAGTAACCGTCCCTTGCTTCACCAGAAAATATTAATATTTTTAAAAACAACAATTCTTTCTCGAGGTTTATATCTTTATTCCAAATATTTATATGGGGGGTTTTTTGCGGACAAAATTTCTAACGTGAATACATCAATGTTTTGTCAAATAAATTATTGTTATGCGTAATAATACAAATTTGAAAATAACATAAATCAATTTCGTCCGGGATACATCAATTTTGAGTGACATACATCGATGTTGTGTAGCATGCATCGCTTTCCCGAATCATTCGTGCGTGACCGTATACAACTAAAAGATGTTCGATAAAACTAAAAGATGTTCGATAAAACTAAAAGATGAGGAAGCGGAAATAGAAGTGACCGGAAGTTGGCTGGAAGAAGAGGCCAATATGGCGGAAACAAGAGAGGATTAGGGAGTTTAAAATTCTGCGTTGTCTGGAGAACGTGAACCACGACGGCTAATTTTTCAACTTTATATTCCGAATTTAACGCTGCGTTCCATGCACAATTTCGAGATAGTTTTGCCAGTGAGAAACAAACAAAATGACTTTAGAGTATAGCGAGATTCGAAGGTAAAATATAAGTTTATTTTTTGATCGGCGTTGTCCTCGGCGTCGCTGTCGTGGTTTCTTAAACTCCCTAAAGTAAGATGCTCCCTAACCCCTAAACCCTGACTGGCCGGAAGTCGGCTAGAAGGCCAATATGGTGGAAATGGAAGAGGATTAGGGGGTTTTTATTCCTTTGGTAGACTACTGAAATGGCGCGGAAGGACAAAGGAACACTGCGTTCTGCCACAGGCTTAACTTTTTTAGTCGCCGTTTTGCGAGAAAACGAAATACGCCTCTCGAATGAAGTGGGGGAGATCTCAGATTGAGTTAAAGACGACCCTACGGTTCTTGAAATTTCTTCATTTGCCCTTCACTTTTAATTTGATTGTAATAAGTATCTCGATTTTTCTTTGCTTCACAGACTTGTTTCTGAAGGGCACGGTTATTGTTATTAGGAGGAATTTTAAACGGAGAGTAGCCGTTAGATTGTGCTTTAGCAAATTTTCTTGAGTTCATAGTTCTGTATGGTTTTCACTGTTAGGTGCTGGTCGCTTCGCAGAGTTCGACACCTTGTAGCCTGCATGGCAACCGTTCTAGTACGAACAGCTTTTTCAGCATTCTGACCGGGTGCAAATTGGAGCGAGAACCTCTGTGCTTACACAGTCGAACCTCCAGCTGCGACCTGCACCTCTCCTCAGCGACCAGTATTCCTAAATACCAAGAGTTCCCAAGTCAAATCACTATATTTGAAACTTCTTGTAACTGACAACCTCTCGTAAGCGGACACGACCACTTCCAGAGCTAAAAGTTTGAAATTTTCTTTTGTTTTTAACCTCTCGTAAGCGACCAATTGACCGATATTAGACAGGAACTAATGGATAATAAATTATAAGCGTTGTTACATTATGGTATTACTCTATAACACGAGAGACGGAAATTTCTCGATGGGAAGTACTTTATTTTTTCTCGAAATTGATTTCTTATATGAATAAACATTTAAAATATGGGTAAGTCTCTGCACTTATCATATGCTAATCGGGCAACATTGTCAAGACCCGTAGGAGTCGTTCATAAGAAGGGCGTTTAAATCTGAGATCTCCCCCCCTTCATCTGAGAGGGCGACTAAAAAAGTTAAGCCTGTGGCAGAGCGCAGTGTTCCTTTGTCCTTCCGCGCCATTTCAGTAGTCTACCAAAGGAATAAAACCCCCCTAATCCTCTTCCATTTCCACCATATTGGCCTTCTAGCCGACTTCCGGCCAGTCAGGGTTTAGGGGTTAGGGAGCATCTTACTTTAGGGAGTTTAAGAAACCACGACAGCGACGCCGAGGACAACGCCGATCAAAAATAAACTTATATTTTACCTTCGAATCTCGCTATACTCTAAAGTCATTTTGTTTGTTTCTCACTGGCAAAAATATCTCGAAGTCTTTGATTGATTGATTGATTGATTGCATGGAACGCAGCGTTAAATTCGGAATATAAAGTTGAAAAATTAGCCGTCGTGGTTCACGTTCTCCAGACAACGCAGAATTTTAAACTCCCTAATCCTCTCTTGTTTCCGCCATATTGGCCTCTTCTTCCAGCCAACTTCCGGTCACTTCTATTTCCGCTTCCTCATCTTTTAGTTTTATCGAACATCTTTTAGTTTTATCGAACATCTTTTAGTTGTATACGGTCACGCACGAATGATTCGGGAAAGCGATGCATGCTACACAACATCGATGTATGTCACTCAAAATTGATGTATCCCGGACGAAATTGATTTATGTTATTTTCAAATTTGTATTATTACGCATAACAATAATTTATTTGACAAAACATTGATGTATTCACGTTAGAAATTTTGTCCGCAAAAAACCCCCATAAGTGTGACACGAGACTTTCAAACTAGACAGATTAGAGTAGAGGAGTCACGCTCTATCAACGCTGTGGAATAAATTACGTCCTTCGTTTGCTGTCTTTTCTCTGGGCTTAAGATTAAGCAACATAAAATTGACATACTTAGTATCACTTTGGATAACTTTTGTACTTCGATTTAACTTCGTCTTCTCAAGTTTATATATGTAGATATATGTCATAATTTTTTTTTCATTTGGAATGTGGTCAGGTTGTTTACACAAAATATCATTTACATAAAATTGCGATCATATTTTTTCTACGAGTCCAGAAGAACTTAAATGATATTTTTTCCTGAGTTTCATCTACTGGTAAGGACATAACAATCACACGTTTGAATCAGTATTGTTGCAGCAGAATTGCTGTGGTACTTTCCACCCTGAACAATGCGGAACATTTTCTGCTTGAAAATATATATCACACGGTTGCATTCCGTCACGCTCAAAACAACTCCCAATTACAGTTCTTTAATACAACGATGAAATCATGTCACTGGCATAAGAAATTCTAACATAAGCAGCTGAAGAATGAATCCCAAAAATCGTTTCTTTTCCGGTCAAACATGCCGATTACAGATTTTGCTGATTTCGATGAGTAACAGACGTATAAATGAGTCTGAAATGGGTAACTGATAAACAAAATGTAGCGAGTTTCCCTGCTCGTAACAACTGAATATTGAAGACGTTAGACGCAATATCCCGAACTATCAGAGACTGTTTTAAAATTGAGCTCCACTCAAAAGCATGTATTTCAACTCTGCATCTGAGAGCTATCGATAGATTTCCGAAACAATCTGGGTTCCTTCGCTTCGTACTGAGTTTAATTTAGCGATAGTCAAACCTAACGGCTGTAACTGCTGTAATACACAATATATACTGGCTGGTATACTGAGAGCTCTCGATCAGACAAACGAGTACAGCACAGCTTTGCTGTTTAATCATAATTCTCAGTTAAAAGTTCTGCTGGACGAGGAAACGAACCAAACGAACAGCCTAATATTGTCACTGATGTTTTACAAAGCCATGAATTTGCTGAACTAAATTACATGTCTAGGTTATAGTCCTTTCAATACTGAGATTTACAACAAACCTTCATTCACGGAGACCCAAGGAAGGGAAGAGAGTAAGTTGAAGGCTGCAAGCACCAGGCCATGTTAGTTCTAAACTGAAAGAGTTAGATGGCCGGGGGGGGGGGCGGGGGGGGGTTACCCAGAAAAATTGGGTGAGGGTGTGCGGCCCGCTTCCCAAAACCCTTACCCTATTTATGACTAAAATCTGCGATGTTCCCTACCCCATTTATGACGTGAAAAAAAATTCGAAACCCTATTTATGACCCGACCCTAACATCAAAATCCTGTTTCAGACCTGCGTTATGATTAGTTCCTTAGTTCAGGCCAATGTTAAATTACCGTATTAAACATCATTTGTGAAGGGCTTTTGTTGGTTTTTTTTTTTCGATAATGATGAAACAGTGGTTTCTTCCTAAAAACATACCCATATCAAGGCTAGGGTACAAAAACCATACCCTATTTATGACCAAAACGGCCAAAATCAGCTAAAATCGATACCCTATTTATGACCGAAACGGCTGAAAAACCATACCCTTTGGGGCCGCACATACCTATACAGCCCATATAAGGGAGTACCCCCCCCCCCAGGGTAGATGGGCGTATGACGTCATATCAAGATTTCCGTCTTCAGCCAAATTAGGAACACTTTTGTGGGCGCGTTCCATTCGACCAAAATTTCCGGAAATCCTGGTTCAAAATCGAATGGAACAGAAAGTTTCCGGAAAATCGTTTCGAAAATTGCGCTCACCTCTCGAGGTTGTCCTTCTTTTTTCTGGAAATTTGGAAATTCCGGAAAATTCCTGTTCCATTTTGGCATTTCTACCCGGTAAGAATCTGCCCCAGTTCCTTTAGCCGTGAAAAGCTACAAGATGGCAGCGAGTCTTTCGAGTCGACACTACACTGAATACAAAATAATCTGCCACAGTTCGAGCCTGTACTTGATTGCCTGTATTCCACGTCAGGATCTGATTTTCTGTAAAATTGTGGACTGGTCGTTTCGAATTTCCTGAGGTTTAGTTCGCTCTTTTTCGGCATGCTTCCCGGGCATACTTTCCCACGAGAAAAGTTCGCAAGTTGCCCTCATCATGCGAAAATGGTGTTTGAGTCGGTCAGGTAAATATTAAGGAAGAATTTTGAATACCGGTATGTGTTAAATTTATTTCTAAGAAGCAGCTTACGGCGCTTAAAGCAGCCACTTTTCCATGATCCTTCAGCATTTTTGTCGAGTAAAATGTGCTCAAGCGGGAATGGAACGAGATCGGTCCGGCGTTGTGGAAAATACCGTTCCATTCGACATATGAAAATTCGGAAAGTCAAACCGGAATTTTTGGTCGAATGGAACGCGCCCACTGTGTAAAGCCAGGGGCCAAAATTTAATCCTCTCGCTCCTGTCTTCTCTCAATGTATAGAAACATTATTTTATTAGAGGTAAAAGTAGCTTGCCCCCCTCCCTACCCCCCAAACGTTTCTAACCTCCGAAAGTAGAGAAAACCAAGAGAGGGGAAAGTGATATGGGTACCCCCTTCCAAATGTTTATTTGTTATTGTTCTTTAATTTAGGGCAGCCAAATCGACCGAAGATTAAACTGCAAAACAAAATTACAAAGCCTAAAGTCATTCCTCGACTAACTATGCACTGAGAAAAGGACCAGAAATGCCAAATCCCTAGTGATATAGGTACCCCCTTCTTATATGTTTATTTATTATTGTTTCTTTAATTCATGGTAGCCAAATCGATATAAGATAAAAAGGCAAAGGAAACTTACAAAGAATTAAGTCATTCTACTGAGGAAGGGATAAGAAATACCAAAATGTAGGGGATACCCAAATCCCTAATGATATGGGTACCCCCTTCTTATATGTTTATTTATTACCGTTTCTTTAATTCAAGGTCTGTAATAAACTTTGTTTATCTGTCAATCCCACTTTGCTTGACCATCGCTCCGATTAGTTTTGCCAACGAACAGTTTTCTATGCCCTGAAAGAGGTTTTTTTTTTTAGTTTCGGAGATAAATCCAAAAGAAATATAAATGAAGTAGACAAAGCTATAAGTCTTTAAATATGCAGGGAAACAAATAAAGTAGAATACCGACATATACATCCCCTTCTGAAGTGTTCGTTTGTAATTATTCCGTTATAGGTCAACTTATTTAAATCCACCGAAGACAAAAAGGCAGCGCAAACAAGACCAAATCATTCAAAACTGTAGGGGATACCCAAATCCCTAGTGATACTTGGTCAGTTCCCTTCCAGAGCGCTTCCTTGTTATCGTTTCTTTCATTCAGTGTAGCCAAATGCACCAAAGATGAAAAGGTAAAGCAAACTTCCAAAGACGAAAGAATTATTCCAGTGAGGAAACGGAGTAGAAATGCCAAACTGTAGGAGCGGATACCCAAATCCCTGGTGATAACATGGATACCCCCTTCTTATATGTTTATTTGTTATCGTTTTCTTTAATTCAAGGTAGCCAAATCGATATAAGATAAAAAGGCAAAGGAAACTTACAAAGCCTAAAGTCATTCTACTGAGGAAAGGGCTAGAAATGCTGATTGGTTCGAGGCATAGGTCAAATACTTTTAATAGACTTCCGTCTTTTACTATTGACAGCAACTCTATAAAACAAGTAGAATTTACGAAATCTCTAGGAGTATATATAGATTAAAACTTAACTTGGAATGTACATATCGAACATATTTCCAAAAAAATTGCTTCCTGCATTGGCATCTTGAAAAGAAGCAGGTCTTTTGTTCCTTTCGAAACGCTCCTATGCATCTCAGTATAATGCTTTAGTTCAACCTCATTTTGATTACTGTAGTGTCGTATGGGGGAATTGCAATAAATCTCTTTCCATTAAAATACAAAAACTACAGAATCACGCTGCCCGTATTTTGACCTCTTCTTCATATGATGCCAATGTGGATGATCTCTTTGTTAGACTTGGCAGCCGGGCAAAAACTTAATCTTCAACGAGAACTGAAAACAGTCACTATGGTCTATAAATCCCTGAATGGTCTCGCCCCTGATTATCTGAAATCAATGTTTACTGATCGGAGTGCAACATCTACCTATTCTCTTAGGAATTGTGAGGGCAAACTAGCTCTTCCACTCCCCCGCAGCAATTTTCTAAAAAAAAACAGTTTCAGCTATAATGGTGCGGTGCTGTGGAACAGCTTACCTACCAATCTGCGGCAAGCACAAACGCTTGCTAGTTTTAAATCCGGCTGTAGGGGTTTCCTTTTTGATAATAATTAATTTAATCACACGGCATTCATGGAAAGCAGGCAACTTTGTTATTGTTTGTTATTTTTGTTGTTATTAGATTTTATTAGTTTTAGATTATAGTATCTTAGTATCTTAGAAATGTAATTAAGGCTAGTTTAGTATTTTTTTTTAAGTCCTGATGTTTTACCCGTGTATAAATAAATTTAAATAAATAAATAAATAAACAAATAAATAAAGTAGGGGATACCAAAATCGCTAGTGATATGGGTACCCCCTTCCAAAATGTTTATTTGTTATTGTCCTTTAATTACCGTAGCCAAATCGACTAAAGGTTAAACCAAAAAGCAAACTTACTAAAACGAAACTAATTCCAATGAGAAAAAGACTAAAACTACCAAAATAAGGGGGATACCCAAATCCCTAGTGATATGGGTACCCCCATCCAATATGTTTATTTGTTATCGTTTCTTTAATTCAGGGTAACCAAATTGACCGAAGTTAGTCATAAACCCCGTTCGCAGAATTTTTTTAAACTTTGCAAAAAGTAGCATCTTATCATGCTGATTACAATTCGATAATAAAAAATGGGGGTCACCGAGCTCGTTTTGAGTTATCGGCGCTTAAAGCTAAAATTAAGGGTGTTTTTAGTAGGTCATATTGTTGCTATGGTAACCTATTGTGCCAAAAAATAACAGCAACTTGTTCACCGATGATTGGGCAGTTTGTTGATACCATGATTGTACATGTGGCATTAACCGATAAAGAATGGTTAGAATGACCCATCAAACTCTAAGTCTTGGAAAGTACTGGAAACTGTTTTCAGCCACCTTAACTGGCCAACTTACGTTGAATTTATCGGTCATCTAAAAGCGATTTCTTTAATGCGACAGTTTCCTGACTGCTAATTTCATTGGGGCTGAGTTCGAGTTCAAACACAGGCAGACCACTCTACGTCTTCGTGGTTTAAAAAGAGAATCTATGAGAGTTATGAATAAAGCTCTGAAAATTGCACATTTAAATCACATCTCGGCCTGAATATTCCAATAAAGTTAAATGAAACCATAATCGACTCATGTATGGTGTTTTTTCACTTCCTGGGCCGTCTAAAGCGTCTTACAGCGAAATTAAAATGCAATGAGTAGACTTTGGTAATTTCCGTCAGTTTGAATTTCGTTCCAACGTCTCTTCGAATCTTCTGCAGCCATTGCGCTCGAAGGTTTGGATCTTTCGGAAAATTGAAGAAGCCCACTCTCTTTCCGTTGGCGTCTACGGTTCCTCTCTGGTTGCAAAGAGGAACACAGCAATTAATATTTGAACTCGAACTCAGCCCCAATGAAATTAGCAGTCAGAAAACTGTCGTATTAAAGAAATTGCTTTTAGATGACCGATAAATTCAACGTAAGTTGGCCAGTTAATTGGCCGAAGTTTGCACGAAAACAAATTTTTATCCCAAAACTCCTCGATTCCATGTTTGGTCGCGCGCTCGTCCCAGGTTGACGGCCATTTGTGAATAAGGTGTATAAACAAGATGTCTCTGAGATTAATTTACTTAAAAAATTCAACTTTTCCCAGTGTCAAAATAACTGTTGACACACTGATTCAGTTGACGTCAGGAGTGAAACATACCAAAACATCACTTCTTAAAATCGGATAAAATAAACACATAACCTTCCTTTCCGATGCGAATGTTCCTGTCCGTTACAAGGCACAGCAGCGAGCTAAGTATAGCCAACCACAGCTCACGGCTGATAGTGTCGCAGCGGTCAGGAGTTCATGTATGACCCCATGAAATGTCCTGAGCTCCCACGGCTATACTGGCTATAGCGTGGCTATCGTGGCTATAGTGGCTGTACACTCTTTTTTTTTATTAAGAACCAGTAAAATTTAGCTCAGGCTCAATGTTCTTATTTTTTCGGCCATTTCAGCCTCAAAATGTTCCTATTTTGTTCTTAAAATTCTGTGTTCCCTAATGGCTCCAAATGTGGTTATACCGTACTGTACAGTACTTCACTGTAGGGACCCTGACCTGCAGGGTACCTAAACCATACCTTTCACATGCATCATACAGTGATCGACAAAAAACCTGTACTTATCAGTACATGTAGTGTTCAGTGTTTATACTCATACATGTAATCTGCTACTGTTTACTCACGAAAAGTGTGATAATGAAGTTTAAGAGTTATGAATATATCTGGAAGACTGTATAGTAAAGACCCTGAATTTTGAAAAGAAACGTTGGCTTCACACTGTCGTCGCGGTCTGTTGTGTTTGGTGAAAAAAATTTCAGCCTCAGATTGTTCTTAAATTGCTCTTATTTTCCGAGCGATTTCAGCCTCAATATTCTTATTAAGTTTGTTCTTATTAAAAAAAAGAGTGTAGTACGTGTAGTAGCTGTAGTAGCTGTAGTAGCTGTAGTAGCTGTAGTACGTGTAGTAGCTGTAGTAGCTGTGGTAGCTGTAGTAGCTGTAGTAGCTGTAGTAGCTGTAGTAGCTGTGGTAGCTGTAGTAGCTGTAGTACGTGTAGTACGTGTAGTAGCTGTAGTACGTGTAGTAGCTGTAGTAGCTGTAGTAGCTGTAGTAGCTGTAGTAGCTGTAGTAGCTGTAGTAGCTGTAGTAGCTGTGGTAGCTGTAGTAGCTGTAGTAGCTGTAGTAGCTGTAGTAGCTGTAGTATCTGTAGTAGCTGTAGTAGCTGTAGTACGTGTAGTAGCTGTAGTAGCTGTGGTAGCTGTAGTAGCTGTAGTAGCTGTAGTAGCTGTAGTAGCTGTAGTAGCTGTAGTACGTGTAGTAGCTGTAGTAGCTGTGGTAGCTGTGGTAGCTGTAGTAGCTGTAGTACCTGTAGAAGTTGTAGTAGCTGTAGTACGTGTAGTAGCTGTAGTAGCTGTAGTACGTGTAGTAGCTGTAGTAGCTCTAGTAGCTCTAGTAGCTCTAGTAGCTGTAGTAGCTGTAGTAGCTGTAGTAGCTGTAATAGCTGTAGTAGCTGTAGTACGTGTAGTAGTTGTAGTACCTGTAGTGCGTGTAGTAGCTGTAGTAGCTGTAGTACGTGTAGTAGCTGTAGTACGTGTAGTAGCTGTAGTAGCTGTAGTACGTGTAGTAGCTGTAGTAGCTCTAGTAGCTCTAGTAGCTCTAGTAGCTCTAGTAGCTCTAGTAGCTCTAGTAGCTCTAGTAGCTCTAGTAGCTGTAGTAGCTGTAGTACGTGTAGTAGCTGTAGTAGCTGTAGTAGCTGTAGTAACTGTAGTAGCTGTAGTAGCTGTAGTAGCTGTAGTAGCTGTAGTACGTGTAGTAGCTGTAGTAGCTGTGGTAGCTGTAGTAGCTGTAGTAGCTGTAGTAGCTGTAGTAGCTGTGGTAGCTGTAGTAGCTGTAGTACGTGTAGTACGTGTAGTAGCTGTAGTACGTGTAGTAGCTGTAGTAGCTGTAGTAGCTGTAGTAGCTGTAGTAGCTGTAGTAGCTGTAGTAGCTGTAGTAGCTGTGGTAGCTGTAGTAGCTGTAGTAGCTGTAGTAGCTGTAGTAGCTGTAGTAGCTGTAGTAGCTGTAGTAGCTGTAGTACGTGTAGTAGCTGTAGTAGCTGTGGTAGCTGTAGTAGCTGTAGTAGCTGTAGTAGCTGTAGTAGCTGTAGTAGCTGTAGTACGTGTAGTAGCTGTAGTAGCTGTGGTAGCTGTGGTAGCTGTAGTAGCTGTAGTACCTGTAGAAGTTGTAGTAGCTGTAGTACGTGTAGTAGCTGTAGTAGCTGTAGTACGTGTAGTAGCTGTAGTAGCTCTAGTAGCTCTAGTAGCTCTAGTAGCTGTAGTAGCTGTAGTAGCTGTAGTAGCTGTAATAGCTGTAGTAGCTGTAGTACGTGTAGTAGTTGTAGTACCTGTAGTGCGTGTAGTAGCTGTAGTAGCTGTAGTACGTGTAGTAGCTGTAGTACGTGTAGTAGCTGTAGTAGCTGTAGTACGTGTAGTAGCTGTAGTAGCTCTAGTAGCTCTAGTAGCTCTAGTAGCTCTAGTAGCTCTAGTAGCTCTAGTAGCTCTAGTAGCTCTAGTAGCTCTAGTAGCTCTAGTAGCTGTAGTAGCTGTAGTACGTGTAGTAGCTGTAGTAGCTGTAGTACGTGTAGTAGCTCTAGTAGCTCTAGTAGCTGTAGTAGCTGTAGTACGTGTAGTAGTTGTAGTACCTGTAGTACGTGTAGTAGCTGTAGTAGCTGTAGTACGTGTAGTAGCTATAGTACGTGTAGTAGCTGTACTAGCTGTAGTGGCTGTAGTAGCTGCAGTAGCTGTAGTAGCTCTGGTAGCTGTAGTAGCTGTAGTACGTCTGGTACGTGTAGAAGCTGTAGTATGTGTAGTAGGTGTGGTAGCTGTAGTAGCTGTAGTAGCTGTAGTAACTGTAGTAGCTGTAGTAGCTGTAGTATGCAGTAGCTGTAGTACGTGTAGTAGCTGTAGTAGCTGTAGCAGCTGTAGTAGCTGTAGTAGCTGAAGTAGCTGTAGTAGCTGTAGTACGTGTAGAAGCTGTAGTACGTGTAGTAGGTGTGGTAGCTGTAGTAGCTGTAGTAGCTGTAGTAACTGTAGTAGCTGTAGTAGCTGTAGTATGCAGTAGCTGTAGTACGTGTAGTAGCTGTAGCAGCTGTAGTAGCTGTAGTAGCTGTAGTAGCTGTAGTACGTGTAGTAGCTGTAGTGGCTGTAGTAGCTGTAGTAGCTGTCGTACGTGTAGTAGCTGTAGTACGTGTAGTAGCTGTAGTACGTGTAGTAGCTGTAGTAGCTGTAGTACGTGTAGTACGTGTAGTAGCTGTAGTAACTGTAGTAGCTGTAGTAGCTGTAGTATGTAGTAGCTGTAGTACGTGTAGTAAATGTAGTAGCTGTAGTAGCTATAGTAGCTGTCGTACGTGTAGTAGCTGTAGTGCGTGTAGTAGCTGTAGTGGCTGTAGTAGCTGTAGTAGCTGTAGTAGCTGTAGTAGCTGTGGTAGCTGTAGTAGCTGTAGTAGCTGTCGTACGTGTAGAAGCTGTAGTACGTGTAGTATCTGTAGTACGTGTAGTAGCTGTAGTAGCTGTCGTACGTGTAGTAGCTGTAGTACGTGTAGTATCTGTAGTACGTGTAGTAGCTGTAGTAGCTGTGGTAGCTGTAGTAGCTGTAGTAGCTGTCGTACGTGTAGTAGCTGTAGTACGTGTAGTATCTGTAGTACGTGTAGTAGCTGTAGTACGTGTAGGACGTGTAGAAGCTGTAGTACGTGTAGTAGCTGTGGTAGCTGTAGTAGTTGTAGTAGCTGTAGTAACTGTAGTAGCTGTAGTATGTAGTAGCTGTAGTACGTGTAGTAGCTGTAGTAGCTGTAGTAGCTGTAGTAGCTGTAGTACGTGTAGTAGCTGTAGTAGCTGTAGTAGCTGTAGTAGCTGTAGTAGCTGTAGTAGCTGTAGTAGTTGTAGTAGCTGTAGTAGCTGTAGTAGCTGTAGTAGTTGTAGTAGCTGTAGTAGCTGTAGTAGCTGTAGTAGCTGTAGTAGCTGTAGTAGCTGTAGTAGCTGTAGTATCTATAGTAGCTGTAGTATCTGTAGTAGCTGTAGTATCTGTAGTAGCTGTAGTACCTGTAGTATCTGTAGTACCTGTAGTACGTGTCAGGGTCTAGCCAGGAGTTCCTGGCGTGCCTGTGACCCCCGCCCGTTTTTTTGTGACCTTTAAGCAAGCAACCTACAACCGGTGGCTAAAACCAGGTGACAATCTGGTGAGTATCCTCACTTTGACACAGTGGCCCCCTTTGAAAAATCTTGGCTACACCCCAGGTACGTATAGTAGCTTTAGTAGCTGTATTACGTCATACCTTCTAATGAAAATCAAGAATCGTTAATATTTCTAGGTTCGCAATGCAAGCTTTTCCAAGGAACGCATAATCTTGGCATGTCATTTCAAATTCAAACTTGATCTTTTTGGTATCATCGAAAATTTCTACATTCCTTGCAGAATTTCATAATATCATGATGGTTGGTAGCTAGGGCTTTTCCTCCCGTTCGTTCCTAAACTAACAGTTCTAGGCCATAGACGGAAGTTGAATGCATTCAATATTGAGCATTTGCCGACCAAGTTTTTACTTTCAACATTTGACTTTACGTATTTCACTTGCAAGTTTGCATTGTACATTCAACTTTTTAAACTGTACTTTTATCCGCTGGTCATCCACCTATGGTAATCGTGGGCTCAACTGACCCAGCCCACCCCTGCTAACAATACGATCGAAAGACTTCCTACAAGAGTGGGGTCGGGAGACCCTCTCCTCTCCCGACAGTAATTATTCGTGGCGCTTCTTGTCAAACATGACGGATCGCCAGCCGAATTCCACACCGCCCGCGCCCGCGGCTAGTTGGAGCGAGGTGAACATAATTAGTTTAATGTTCTTAAAAGTGCTTAACATAGTCCTGAATGGCAGTGGCTTTTTATGAAAGACTTTTTAGTGAACAAATGTTAACTTGTTTATGATGGAATAAAGCTTAAACTAACCGTAACACGATTGAACAGCTCCAGTTTTCTCCTTAGAGCACAATATGAAATGCCCTTCATAAACAAGAGTGCAGTGACAAAAGGGTCGAAAGACCGAAAAATAAACGGCAAATGTACAAATGCCACGAACCGTGGGAGTCGTGTTTGGTCTGTCTATTTTATTCACCATCATTATTATATAGGGCGGCATCGTTCTGCTACTACAGCTACTACAGCTACTACACGTACTACAGCTACTACAGCTACTACAGCTACTACAGCTACTACACGTACTACAGCTACTACATACTACAGCTACTACAGTTACTACAGCTACTACAACTACTACAGCTACCACAGCTACTACACGTACTACAGCTTCTACACGTCCTACACGTACTACAGCTACTACACGTACTACAGATACTACACGTACTACAGCTACTACACGTACGACAGCTACTACAGCTACTACAGCTACCACAGCTACTACAGCTACTACACGTACTACAGATACTACACGTACTACAGCTACTACACGTACGACAGCTACTACAGCTACTACACGTACTACAGATACTACACGTACTACAGCTTCTACACGTACGACAGCTACTACAGCTACTACAGCTACCACAGCTACTACAGCTACTACAGCTACTACAGCTACTACAGCCA
>JAHPZR010030984.1:0-35000 GCA_019787425.1 Platygyra sinensis
GCCAAATATACCGACGCGCAATAAAATCTGTTTGCCAGCGACTAAATCGAATAGTTCAACTTTTGATAAGTGTTAGAACAGTCCAAGGAAAATATCCGCGCTGATTGGTTAAAAATCTATAACTCGATGGACACACAGAACTAGCAAGAGCTGTTGACGTAATGATGGTGCGAGCAAAGGCAATTTACATTTTGATGATCAAAGTAAAAAGATTATTTCCATTTCTTTTGTCTCAGTGTTTTCTAGAATAAATGGAAAACATTTTCTCTTTTTTTCTATCGAATTATGGAAACACTCGTTTGGGCGAACTCCAAGACGCTGTGAAAACATAAACCTACGGCTCGTGTTTCCAGAGCATTTCTCGTTCTCCCAAGCTTACGCTAGTGTTTCTGTGTAAATTGAGAAAAAAAAGGTACATGATATATTTGAAAACCCCTGCCAGTTCAAAACATGTACCTGGACATCGTTCAACATCAGGAGAAAAAAACAACAACAACAAAAAAAAAACACATGTGCCCTCGATGAGCTCTTAACATAAGGCTGCAATATGGTCACGTGATACTGGTCAGTGGATCCTATGTTCTGATAAGTGTCAATTGGACATAACACGGATGCCCACAATACCAAAGGTTTACGCTGTCTAAGTTAATAAATACATACATACATACATACGTTCTTTATTTCATGTGTCCGAGTATGGCAACTAATGAAGCTAGCTGCTGACCTTTTACCGTGGCAGTGATTGATGAGATCAGAGGAACGCACAACCAAAGCCCATGCCAATGCTTGCAATGCTCGCGTTGATTAGCCTACGCTTTTTTTTTTTCGGTTAGTGCATAGTTAATCGAGAGGAATGGTTATGAGCCACGACAAATTTCTTTGTTGTAGGAGTTCGTTCGCTTTTTTGGCCTTGACGGTTCAAAAATCACTATACAGCTGGCGAACTAACCAATTGCAACGTTTGGGTTACGTAACTCATGCATAGTGTACGAGTGCAAAACAAACGGTTATGCATGGTCTTGGACCTTCCAAAATAAATCTTGGCATATTTGTTTGCTCCTTTGTTGTTTGCCGGACCTCAGAATAATTTCCCTCTAGAACTATGGTTAACTAAAGTTGCAAACTGAGATTGATTTTAAGTAAATAATCACGAGCAAGATTACAGTTAATAATGCCCTAAAGCCAATCCGAATCTTGACATAATAAGCTTAAGATTTTTTTTTTTAATTCGTTTACAAACACAATATTACCGATAGGACAAAACTAAACCTAAACATAATAAAAACAGGTGAATAATTATATTACAACACGATAGTAACTTAAATTACAATGTGAAAGTTAAGACTACTTCCATCGTTTAGTTTACATAGTTAACTTCGGCAAATACAGTTTGTAATTGTCCAGGTTTTTCTGGTTATTATTATTATTATTATTATTATTATTATTATTATTATTATTATTGTTATTATTATTATCATTTTTTTTTCTTTTTTCCTAATTATTCGGGTCAGTATTATTGCTGTAACCACCTACACTAAGAATTATTTGCAATTTATTTATATTTATCGCGTTATTTCCATGCGCATTGGTGATAATGCGGCCGAATAACAACTCGCTATCGTTATCGCTATCGCTATCACTATCACTATCACTGTCACTGTCACTGTCACTGTCACTATCACTATCACTATCACTATCACTATCACTATCACTATCACTATCACTATCACTATCACTATCACTATCATTATCACTGTCACTATCACTATCACTATCACTATCACTGTCAGTATCACTGTCACTATCACTATCACTATCCCTATCCCTATCCCTATCCCTATCCCTATCGCTATCGCTATTACTATTACTATTACCATTGCTATTACTATTATAGAGCACTATTCAAGGACTATATCATTTGCCTTATTGAGATCTGCGCTGATCTGCTTAAGAGGGTCAACAACAATCAGAAGACGTAAAATGGACTTAACTAATGCAGACATTGATATACAAAATTCAGAGGCAGCCACTTCATAAACATTTTATCGATGATACGTTTTTTGTTTATTGGGAATAGCTTTTTTTTTTTTAGATTTGTGATTGTTTTACTTACTTATACGTGATATTTGTAAGTTAGTAAAGAAAGCAATTCAGATGCCATGTACAAGTTTGTTTTAAACAGATGTTATTATTAATAACTATTTGAAATTAGTATAAATTTACCGTAGTCTATTGTGAATTCGTGAATTTGATTGGCTATATTACCGTCTTCTATCTCCTGATAGTCAACAGTTACCCATCAGTGTACATCGCGCATCACATTGAACCTGATGAAACATAATAAAGCAGCTCTTTTCTACACGTTCCTTGGCATTTTTTTTTTCTTTTTATGCAATGAGACTACGGTAAATTTATACTAAAACAATTAGACTACTCGCCCTCGTTTTCTACGAGCGATAGTCAACTCGGCTGCGCCTCGATGACTATCTGCTCGTAGAAAACTCGGGCTCGTAGTCTAATTGTTAATTAGGTAATTTCCATTTTTATCAGCAAAGTTGTTTCTCATGTAAATTAAGGCATGGGCCTTAGCTGGACCCAAATTATTGCACAAAAAAGTAAGGGGGTTGTCTAACTTTTGAAGGACTTTCCAGACTACTAACGTCACAAAAGTTTTTATATTGATGTGGATTATGTATGCAAATGAGGACACGTGACTTGCTACGGCTACAAAACTCAAACTATACAACGGCAACAGTTTATGCTAAAATTTATTTCGCTTCGCTACTATTAGATTAGACAAAATGGGTAAAGAAATCGAACTGTGCTTGGCCTTTGTTAAATATGTCTTTAGTTTTGGAAATATACGGCATTTTGTACTAGTGCCCAGTCCCCTGTGGAAAAGGATCTCTTTTTTCGGACATTTATTTAAAATTATCTTAAAATGTCCAAGCACAGAAATGATGTACTCAATAGTGTTAACATCATAAAGGTTAATTCAGCCACCAGAAAATGATAAAAAGTGTTGCCGTTTAGGGGAAAGATTTCTGTGCTAAAAATAACTTTAACATGTCACGTGATAATATATTATTTTTTGAGTGGTTAAGGTTTTACATCTTATTGCTGTTAACAATGTCCCAAAGTTATTTCGTGATATATTAAATGGATAAATAGTTACACCACCCCCTCACTTTATTTTCATAAAACAGATCTGGGCCCAGGCCTTAATTCACCTGAGTTGTTAAGTCCAGTTCAAATCCAGCTCAAAACTTTATAACGAAGATTTTTAAATTTTAAATTTATATTTCTTTTTATACTGTGCTTCCATCTTGTTTGAAGCTGTTTTGACTTCTTGTAAATACGTGTAGTAACAAAATTATTGCAAAAAAAATAATAATAAAGTTACTTTTTTAAATCTTAAAAAGAAAATTATTATTATTGTTATTGTTATTGTTATTGTTATTGTTATTAAAAAATATTGTTATTATTATTATCACTATTATTATTATTATTACGCGTATTCCTCCTTTCTTTAAGTCCTGATATAGGGTCGTTCGTTTTATTCTTTCTAATTTTTCCATATGTAATTGGACAACTTCAGGTCCAGTAGATCACTAATGAGTCTAATCAGTTTTCCCCAATGTAACGACCCTTTATAAAGCCTGTTTGATCAGGGTGTATGGGATGTGGCAAAACTGTTTCTAGTCATTTAGCAATTGCTTTCGCTGCTATCTTTGAATTAACATTAAGCAGTATTGTAGGCTTCCAGTTGTGTAAATCTATTAACGAGCCATGATCTTCTTTTGGTAGTTAAGTAATTATGCCTCTTTGTTGCGAGATGGTAAGTTGTTGTTTTTCATACGCCTCATTTCAACACGCCAAAAGGTCGTTTCCTAGTAGATCATAAAAGAATTTGTAGAATTCCACAGTAAATCTGTCTATTCCTGGCGACTTGTCGTTTTGGAAAGAGTCCAGTACATTTTTACGTTTATCATGCCTGACAGGGCCTTCTAAGCTATCACGATCTTCATTCGAAAGTCTTGGGATTTCTAGACTGTGGATAAATTCCTCATATCGATATCCCTCCTGAGAGAAGGTGTTGTCGGAAGGGTACAGGTTCTTAAAGAAAGCTTCTATTTAGTCTAGGATCCGTCTTTTTCATTTTATTTATTTATTTATTTATTTATTCATTTTTCCACTTCCACTTTACATACAAGAATACAAATGTTTAGTAAAATACATACAGTGAAAGAAGAAGTGGAAAGGGCAAAATATAGTAAACTAATTTTATGCCCTTTAATTAACTACATTTGTTTTAGGATAAAAAGTAGACTAGAGAGGAAAAAGTAAATGCATGGTAAATAAAGACATAATGTTGGAATTGTCAATACTGAGCAAAATAAAACTGGGAAAGTGCTTTTTTAAATAGTTTTCTAGTTGGCTTATTGCGTATAGGTAGGGGAATATCATTCCAATAATAGCATCCTAAAATAGTTGGAGACAATTTTCTTATATTTATTCTGAAAGATTCTGGATTAAGGTGTTGTAAGGATGCACTTCGAGTAGCGTAATTATGTTGCTCAGATACTAAAGACAAGTTAAGATTCGACGACTTCTTATTAATTAGGCGATCATAAAATAGTTGACACGTATATAATTTGACAATGTCAGGAAGCTTGAGACCAAGGTTCACATAATGAGGAGTAATGTGATCACGAAGAGACACATTGTTGATAATTCTAACAACTTTGTTTTGTAGTCTCACTCATCCTGCAGTTGGAGTTCATTAATGGTCTTTTTGTTATAGATCCTTTTTTTTCCCAAGTTAAAAAATAAAAAATAAATAAATAAAAAAATAAAGAAAATACTTGGTTGGGAGTTCGCCGTTCTCCATCCAGCGACATTTCGCCCTGAACATAGCGTGTTTCCTTTTATCTTCATTTTAAGACTGAAGTTCGGATTTAAGACTATCATAATTGTGTAGAACTTGGTTAATATATGAGGCAAAAAAAAAATCATTACAAATAGTATAATTCAGCTGTTCCACCTGTTGTCTTATTTCCTTTGCATGGTCTCTGAACATTTTCGCTTTGTGTTTCGTACACGATATAGTTTTATTTCTAATCTCCAATTTAATTAACTCCCGCAGGAGACGCTTACCATATAGTTGATGGTAATATCGTAGTGTATTAATATAAGTTTTCCGAACTATGACAGCGTAATTTTCGTCCTTTAGGAGGGTGTTAATAAATTTCCAAAACCCCGGTCCTCTAGGGGTTTCATTAACCCAAGACAATGAGATATAAAATGCGTTGTGATCCGGTGTTATTGATGGATAGATTTATGTCTTTTTTACACTTTTCGTTAGGTTTTTGGCCATTAGAAAGAAGTCCATCTTAGATTTCATACCTTTTGCTTCGCATTCGTGTGTAAATTTACATAACTCAGGGCGCCGCGCTCTCTGAATGTTTATTACATCAAACCAAGAGACTTGATCGAATATATTCATTGAGGTTAGGACCAAATTCCTCTATGAATTGTCGGTGCCCAAGCTATTCCTCCTAATTTGTCCTATTTTGACAGCGTGCAGTTCCAATCTCTTTCAACGATTAATGCAGTCAATTATGCATTTGTTTAGCTCCTGCATAAACTCAAGCTGATTTCTTTGAATGTTTGGCGCGTAATTATTACAAAGCGATAATCTTTGGGAGCCGAGAATAGTATTGATTAACACTATTCGCCCGGAGTTGTTTCTGTAACTATAGTACTCCTAACAATAAAAGAGGGGTTAACTAGAGTACTCACACCTATGCTGTGATTCGTAACATGGGAAAAGAATATCTCGACCACCTCCTCATTCATTTTTACAATTCTTTTCGTCTTTCGGCTCGGAGTAAGTTTCTTGGCGAAAATAGATACTTGCTTTTAGATCTTTCAGGAACGAAAAAGTACTCCTTCTTTTAGTTAGATCTCTAATTCCACGAACATTCAAAGAAAGGAACTCTAAATTTACGGAGTTGTGCATAATAAGTGAGCGACGTATTCGCGCAATGAAACACACGCACAACAAAAGTCCTGGTAATTTGAAAAGACCCTGACAAAAACAAACCCAAGCAGAAAAAAAAAAAAAAAAAAAAAAAAAAACACCCAACAACAATAATTACAGCGACAACAACAACAAAACAGATAAGAAAAAGAGAGAGTTTCCTTCTGCAAACCGTAATGTCCATTATTACACTATGTACAACCAAGTCGTACTTTTTATCCACATAAGCCAGTGATTGATTTTTAACTAGATATATTATAAATTTTCCAAGTCTTCCTTTTCATAGATTCTTGTTGGGATTCCTGATGGCGACGTTTTCACAAAAATTTTCCCATCCAGTGACCAGTCGCTGATTACCACCCCGTCTTTGCGTTTATCGTTCGCTTTCCTTAGTAGATCCTTTCTGTAGGTTGTGAGATTCTCATTAATGAAGATTCTGCCCTGTCCTGCTCTAACGCATGTGCCAGTCGAGGCGTTTGGGAATACATCTGGGAGACTGATATTTTTCAATTTGATTCTTGCTTTTTAGAGTCTGCTTTTCGCTTTGTGGGACTGAAACTTTACTAGAACTGCAACTGCGCCTTTTCTCTTGATTATGTGGGAGATGTTTATGTCTCCTGGTGACAATTGTACGTGAAGTTTCACGGCGAGTTGAAGTATAGCTTCTTCGGTGGAACAGTAGGCGCTTTCAGGAATTCCACAAATCTAACTTGCGATCAGGCTTAAATTTTTTTTCGCGGCGGGAAAACAAGAGGACGCCTGATCGCAGGTTACCACAAATCTCGAGAGATTGTTTTCTTGTGTATTGCCCTAAGTTGTCTCAGCTCAATTTCCAAGCCTTTATTTCTTTCCCTACCTCTATAATCGACGATTTCAAGGAGTCCAATTCAACTTTCTGCTCCTGTATTGTGTTCCTGAGCCTTGCCACCTCGTTTGCCAGCTTATTGTTTTCTCGGGCAATATTTGAGAGTCCAATCATTATATCCACTGTCATTTCTTTGAGTTCCAACCGCGTAAGGTTCTTCGGCTTCAGTAATATTTATTTCCTCGTCTATGAACTCGTTCTCTTCGGACGCCATGTTTGACCGTTTGCACGTCTGCTCCTCTTCAACGGAGCCAAGTTCTCCGCGTTTAAGTTTTCCACCAAGCTTAAATTTTCCTCCGAGCATAAGCTTTTGGCTTGGTTAGCATAAACGGTTTAGTTTTAATGCTCTAGGTCCCTCGACATTGCTGTAACTTTTAAACACGGAAAGGGTTAAGCTCTCCTTCAAAAATCGTGCCACCACACACCGCCTGCACGCATGCTCTATCAACCTTAAGATTATAACTACTAGTCATTCTCGTCCCCAGAGCCCACGATCCTTCTGGCCTGCGGCAGGAAATCGAGAGCTCTGGGAGCAACCATTTCAGGCATGCGCCATAGCATGAAATAGATGCAGACTGAGACTGCGCAGTGAACCGGATAACCAGAATTCGGTTATTTCCCATTGTTATTTCAAAATGGATGCTCCCAGAGCTCTCGTTTTTCGACCGCTGGTCAAGGGGAACGAGGCTCTGGGAACGAGATTGACTACTAGTTCGAAATAAAGCTTACCAGTTATAAAACATTCCTTCCCAATATCAACGCGAACTCCTTGACTTGGAAGGCAGGCAGGCCAGACCTTCCCAGGTTCAGGTATTGCAGGTCTTGCCAGTTTTACCAACGCAATGTCGTAACTGTAGCCGCTAACCATGTAATCTTCATGAATTTTTATGCACTTCACATCGTACACATACTTGTTGCCTGAAACCTTCCCCTCTACTCGCTTGATCTGTCCTATACAGTTTTAATAGAGAAATTATAATAACTATAAAACGTGCCGTGATATCACGTATATTTTGAATGGAATTGGAAAACCCTGGTTGGCATTCGAAAACATTAACTTAGAGCCATCAAAACTAAATTGACCGTTTGAGGTAGAATAAATCAAATTATGTCGAGAGGATTATTTCCAGTCATCTCGTCTGAAGAGCCAATTTTTAACTGCTTTACGAACTCTTTCGCCCAAAAGTTTCTTTCGAAAACTGAAATCCTTAATGTTAAACATTTACTTGCTCTCAATGTAATGTTTTTTTTTGTTTTTTTTTTTAATTTTTTTTTTCCTGTATTCTGATTCTAAAAACTTGCTTGGAGCTGAGAAGAAGCAAACAACAAACACGTTAAAATTTCAGTTTAAAATTTATTAAGATAATCATCAAAAAATCTTTTTATGCCTCAAAATGCTTTTCAATTTTGAAACGATTGCTGATCGTGTTACTGGTATTCTAAAATAATTATATCCTGCAAGATTCTAATTCTGCTTAAATTGACTCACTAAGTATGTAATGTGTTTTCATACGGAACTCATTGTTCATTGAATAATTTTTCATTCACAGTAGTGTTGAGCTAGTAAAATTCCTATCGCTATCAATTGTAAGATTTGTGTATATAGAAAATTTGTGATAGTCAGTAATAGTCTAGCTCCCCACTGACTGTCCGGCGAATGAATACTGACTTAACAACAAAAGAAGCCGATGAAACTTTATAACGAAACGATACTAATAATGGGTAGCGGAAACAAAAGAACCCTTGATATTCTTATGACATTACCAACTTCTCACCTAACACTGCTTTGTAATGGCTGGGATAAGGATACATGAAGACACAGTGAGCAGCGGTCACCACCCATTCACTATCAATCAAGGTCCCTCCACATCGATGAGCAAATGTATTGTTGTCCTCTTGTAACACCAAGAGCTCCACCTGCCAAGGCCACAAACCAGGTTTGGCGTGCTCTCCTCCTACGATACGTGACAGTGAGTTTCGCAGCCCACAGAAGTTACTGAGAAGTGTCGAGACTGAAACAGGAAAAAAGATAAGGAGACTAAGATATGTTCTTTTTATTACTCTTAAGATATCATTTATACTCTTATTTAATTTAAATACCCAGATGAAAGATTTAGCAAAGTATCTGGGATCCATTCACACGCCCTCGAAAGTTTTACGGAATACCTTAAGACATGCGTAATCTTACCCTATTCTTGGTCCCTAACTCAGTAATGATAATAAAACCAGCGAGCAGAAAGATATCAGACGGAAGACGATATTTGGCTAAAATGAACCTAAAATAGCATATATGTAAAGCTGAAATGAAGAATCTGCTGTGATTGCGTGTACGTTCAGCTCGGCACATGTATACTTCCTTAAACTGCAGTCAATAACGTTTCGACTATTGGTGATTCCTCAGAAATAAAACTTGCCGATGAATTTTTTATTTTTTCAAACTTTCCCTGGATGTTCTCTACCAAGTACTGTTTCGAAAAAAAAAATAAATAAAACTGATAGGTCACCAAGTTCGCTTAAGAGACGTAATGGGCCGATCTCGGCCAGGTCATGCCTGTACTCGCCCTAATTAAGCGCTTTAATATTCAGTCCACGCAACATTTTTCGGTAATTCGAAAAAAAAAGAAAAAAAAAAAGGAAAAAACGTTTAAGGTAGCCAGTGCAGAGCATATAGAACAATATCATGTCAAATTTGTGAAAAAATATCACCATTTAAAACGACGTGAACGACGTAAACCATTCGAACAATCGTCGTTTCTGTAGTTATGATTCGAATCCCAGAGTAACGGTATTGTGCAATCTTCCACGTATGTTTTTTTTTTCCATCCGATGTTTCTGTTTTCATTTTCTTTTAATCAAGGAGGATAATTATACACTATTACTATTGTTGAATGGAAAACGAGCACTCAATTCGCTATCGAGCTTAGCTTGAGGAAAAGTTATTTCGTTGGTTACGCCGCGCTCATTTGCGCGCGCGAATGACGCGAAAATTGTGCGCAGGAGGGATGCACAGTGCAGCACTGTACAATCATGCCCCCTTAAACCAACGCTTGACTTCAATAGGTGTTCAGTTTTTAAACCTATTTTCTTATTCGCGGTCAGCGACATTCGGAAAGATGCAATTTACTCCCTCAGATGTCTGGAAATGAAAATCCTCATCTGTGCATGGCAAAGTTGATAAAGCGCTGAAATCTTGTGTTTTGTTGGCCAAATCCTCCTAAAGGAAACAGCAGTTTGAATTTGTTCCTCACACCTTGTGTCTTTAAAAGATGGCGGTAATTAAGAGAAGAAGATGACTGCCGCACGTCCGCAATTAGACATGACGAACCAATAATAATTATTGCCAGTAAAAAAAAATTAACCGACGATCAAGACCATTTTGCGATACTGTTAAATAGAAATAGAAACTAAGAATAACTTACCTTGATTTGACGCCAAAAGGGAAATCGCCAGAAAAATGAGCACCTTATAATACATCGCCCCGTTTTAGGTGTATTTTGGTTCACGTCGGACTTTCTAGCGGAGGGTTTGCTCTGTTTGTTGGAGTGATAGCAAAGAACTTATGCTTTCAAGGCTTTATCGTACTTCATCAACATTACTCGGCAAACATGTTTACTATGCCGATTGACAGATAGCATTGACGCGTACGTGTGACAACAAGGCGGCTGCTCAAACAAATAAATACAAAGAATTATTATTTAGTTTTCAGGGACTTAGTAAGTGAAATCGTTTTGAGGACGTGTTACCTTTGTTCTTCAAAATTACTTCCAATGTTAATGACAGAATAATAGTGAGTAGCTCAAAATTAAACGGAAGCTGTAATGCGGACCGACACCTTTTTACCATCCTGATGCTAAATAGCCTAGCTGCGTTAAAAGCCTTTTAGTCCTATTAGTAAGAACATCAAAGAGAGGACGAACTAGGAAGGAAACCCGGCTCAGTGTAGCCCATATGTTGTCATACAATCTCCTTTTTGCTCTTATCCTTATAATTTATAGCCTAAAATAGATCACCAGCTCGATTCAAATGGTGTGTATATCTTGAAGATTGACAATTTGGACGTCATTTGATTGATTAAAGGATGACATCAGAAAGATATTTATTTTTCTTGTCACGGAACCTTTTATTGCATCAAGTGAAGTGAAGACGACCTACCAGGACTCTTAAGAACGGCCAGCATAGACCACTTCCCATTTATGTGAACGTAATTGAGATTAGGTTTTGTTTTTTTTTATTCTCACATGCATGTGTCACTGCACGGGGCCTAAGTCAACAATGCATCAATAATTTGCAGTATTTATTTTGTGTATCGATGCCCCAAGGCCAGGTTTACTTTGTTACACCTCTAAAGTGAAACGTTTCAAGCAATCAAAAGAAGTCAAAAAGTGATCGACCTTGACAAATCCTACAATTTCAAAAACTTTAAGCATCTTTCATGAAAAAAATAAAATAAAATAATAATAATACGCTTGGACCATTCTCAATTTTGCAGTTTGAATCGAGCTTATGAATGTGCTAATAAGTATAAAACACCCGGGAAAGACACTTATAATGTCCCTTATGTTTTATGAAAACTACTCAGAAACCTGTCAAAAGATTGTAATTATTAAAAGAATACAGCGATGGATCCCGGAATCAAGAGGCAGTTCGACAGCCCACGCGTTTGGTTTTAGTCAGTTTGCATTACACGGTTACTACAAGTTCATTGTGATGAAACAAACGGTATAAACCCAACCTTTAAGATCAAACACTTTCTTCATCAATACAATTAAATTTGCGCAAAAAAAAAAAAAAAAAAAAAAAACCCTTTCAGGAGAAGCGATAAACTAGTTAGGATGGTTAACGAGGGTCTGTTATTTCCTCCACTTCGACATTTACTTTTCATTTTGACATCTTTAATTTGACCATCGCGCCCTAAATATATACTGAGATTTTTGGTGCACACTTCAGACGGTTTTCTTTGCATAATGCGCAACTGTGATCTCATTCTTATATGTTTTCAAGGGACAAGCAACTTGCAGGCGATTCAATGTGTAATAATTTGTGCTCTTCCTGACATCTTAGGCGAAGCCGATTGATTTATCCACGATAAAAATATTTTAGCAACGCTGATGTGGTCCAAACAGTGAAAAAAAAAAAAAATCGCTCTAAAAGACTATCTAAAAATTATTTACAAAGAACAGAAATACACTGTATTTTACCGAAAACATACGATAAAATACAAAACAGTAGTGGAGGAAAAAAAGAATATTTATCGCTACACCCCGTATTCAATAGAAACGGTAAAATTAACGTGGCAATTTCTTAATTATTCTCGTTAGAAGTATCAGCTGAGTCAATATTTCTGACTTTATTGTCAAGCTTTTTCCAAAGTTTGGCCCGAACATAGGCGTTGTACTTCTTAAGTGTGTTGGTCCTGGAGTACGAAATATCAAAACAGAATTCTTTCTCGCGTTAGAAACTAACTCGTTCCAAGTTTGGCGAATGATTCCTAAAGAGGGGTTAGATTACAAGCTCTTCGGAGCAGACTTGGCGCCTAGCCCGGCACTGTCTGGTGGTTATCTTCGAACTTCAGGAACAAATTTCTGCTGTCACCCGTCTTACCAGCTCGCATGTAGAGTGCCGACGACTTGATTTCCTTTTGAAATTTAGCAGGGATTACACGTCGAGACGCTTTAGCCTAAAAGGGATTGTGAGGAGTGTTTGGCTTCGAGATCGCCTGTATATTTATATATAAAAAAAAAAGAAAGAAAAAAGAAAAAAAAGAAAAAAACGCACCAATTTGAGACCACATAAATTTAGTAACAGAAAAAACCGGCTGCTAGTTTTCTAACCCAGAGACAACGTTTCGTTAATAATTGTTTCGCGAGCGAAATATCATAAAGAAAAGCACTAATTAAAGTTCAATAATAATTTCTATGAAGGGTTCTATCACAAAATTGGAACCAACAAGACGTCTTATAGCCGTTTCAGTGGGATGCCGCGTTAGTCTGTATGTGACCCTATTTGCAAAAACCCGGCATAAGAGATAAGTCAAAAATGCATTGAACGATTTTCAACCCCCGTTGGAAACGCTTTCCAACGCGCGCGCTGTTATTATTATTTTGGAATGCGTTGGCATTATGTTTCCTAATGCGTTGGCAACGTTCGACAACGCGTTGAACTCATTGCAAACTTCAGATCGTTTTCATTGTCACGCAATAAAAAAATAAATCGAAAACCATCCAGTGCAAAACGTTAAGAAAGTCTTATTAAGATAAACCCATTGATGCCTGCATGAAATTGCCTGCGAGCCACTCCTAATTCCCTGGCGTTTTTTTGGAATATTTTAGAGCGAGCGAAAGCAATCTGCCGAATCTGGAAACAAGAAATCAATTAAATTTCTTCGCCGCGTGACGAAATATCACGGCGCTGGGAAAGAAAGATGAAAGTTGTAAATTTAAAAAGACGACAAAAACAAGCCAATTATTTTGAGATCAGTCGTCTTTCGAGTGTGTTAAGTTACTGGCCATCTAGTTCTTTTCTTGGCAGTTCTGTAGTAGCTGAATAACACTCCAAAAAACATTTGTACCAAGTGAATAAACTGAACTAATAAACAAACCGCGCTGGTGGTCGCCGTAAATTAAATATGCAGAAATCCAGCGTGCGAGATACTGTTCACGTTTAAACCTAAAATTCCCAAATACAGAGAACAAAATGAAAGAAATGCGAAAGGATGCTCAATAACAATAAATTTTCATTCACGCTGAGGCGAAGAAACCTGTTTAAAAGCAACAAAATGATCAAAATTTCGTAGACGTGCTTTCCTGCATGGCCGCATGTTGATTTAAAATCAAATTATTCTTCACGCTAAAGCAAAAGCTTGAGTTTTCCCGACCGCTTTTGCAGTCATTTTAACGCCCGTGCTTTAGCAGTCGTTCCAAAACTTGAATTCGACTTCGAAATAATAATGTATTTTGCCATTTCTTTGTTTCTAAAGTCCAAAAAGCTGCTTTAAATTTGCGATCTGTTGTCAAAACTTAAGCTTACTCGAAAGCACTCCCATCTTCATGTTTTTGCGGCGGTTGTAGGAAGAACTTCTTCACCGGAAAGGTTTGAGGACTTTGCGAAGAACGTGTTGGAACGTTTTTCAATGAGGCAAATCGATCAAAAATCGATAAAGATTTTACGCAGTCCTATTGGCTAGCTTTGCAATAGACCTCTTTAGCTTGGGCGGTTTGTTTTCCCATTGTAGACCACGTGACGATACTCTTGAGAATTCTTGCTTTCAAATTTTCAAATAGTCCCGTGTATATGAATGAATAATTTTAAGATGGACAAAAGAAAAATTCTCCAGAGAATAACACGTGTTCTACAATGGGAAAACAAACCGCCCAAGCTAAAGAGGTCTATTTGTCCCTACAAAGAAAAACAAACCCAGCCGGATTTTTACCGTGGTATGCCACAGGCATCCCACGGAAAAAATGCACTGACCTAAACTTCGGTTGGGTCAGCCTTAAAATTTACAGAGAGCAACCAAATTGAACACATAACGTGAGTACTCGTTGTCAACTTAACCAGATTTTAATGCCATCTTACTTTGGATAAGTTTTGTTTTCCCTACCAATCTGTCTGTTAGTTCATTCAACACATTTCTTAGTTAATACAATGAATTCGATGATGTTACACGCAATCACAGGTTAGAAGCTGAGTAAAACAGCCAAGAAATAAAGGTAGACGTATTGATTTTCCTTGCTTATTATTTTATTAACGTATTTCACAACTCAATCAAAATGAGAGCCAAATACACAACAACTGAAAAAAAAAAAAAAGAAAAGAAAAAAAGAGAGCAGAAAGTGTTTTGTTTTTGTTTTTCTTTCTTCATATACATTTAAAATACAAACTGAAAGTTTCTGACCAGAGATAGCTCTTTCCTTCCTATGGAAGTAATAAAAATAAAAAAAAATGTAAGTATACTGGGAATTCGCGTGCAAACCAAGGTTAAAGATGCCATAGTACAAATAAGCCCTTGTGTTCGGTTTTAACCCGGTTTCTGCGTGAATAAACTAGCAATATTACAAGGGGTTGCCGGATTCTTATCAAGGTCTTCGGCATAGTTTTATACTCGTGTATGTTCCTTGATAGAGAGAAGCACTGACCAAACCACACCGGATTGCGGAATCCGAGGACCTATTTGAGCATAAGAGTGAATGCTCATAATGGTGAAACATATCACGGCAACAGCCAAAAACTAAATTCTGCTCATATTCTCAGGTTAGGTAGGCCTTAGTGTGTAAAAAATCACGAGATATTTCGTTTGGCGGAATATCGATTTATTTACGAGAAAATCCATAATAACCGAATTCCGTCAAAATGTCACTTTTGGAGCTCAAAATTCAAGACGAAACTCGAAGCTTCGCGCCACAAAATGAAACAACCTACACCGATAAAAACTATCAAACCTTAACTCAGTCACGTTTGAAAAGCTTAGTTAAACTTTTCAAATTCGTTGTTAGCAATCTGTGTCAATCTTCTCCAGCCTAAACCATCCTTGTTCCTTAATATGGTTTATTATTATCTCTATGGTGTTTTTCTATCTTTATAAAGTGTTATTTTTAGATTTCCTTCAATTTAACGGTTATTTTTTCGATGTTCAAAATAACTCAAGATGCCGTGACTGAGCCCCTTTAAAAACCAACATCAAAATATATGTTGACAGCAATTTAACCAATTCTTGTGCGTTTACTTACAAAATCTAATTAATATTATTCGACCTATTTTTAACTAGACTTAAAAGTAGGTCAAGAGAAACGATTATTCAATTATGTGCTACACAATATAATTGACTGAAAGTCTGGCTTTTGGAAGGCGATAGGTAGTTCTTTTAAATCTCCAACGGATTTTTGGGGGAAATGATTCGGAGCAATTTAATCAAATTTGAAACTTGAATAAAAAGCAATATAACTTGGTTGTATAATGCAGCGCCGCCTTTTGATCATGAGTTGTTTACACAACGTATTTCGAGGTTTTCTAATCCGAGGTTTCTCAGTTCCCATTTCGTTGAAAACGAAGATGCAATCGCTCCAAGGTAAGATAACTTTGTTTAAATATAAGTCTTCAAACGAACAGCGAATCAGATGCAGGCAAAAACGACGGTACATCAAGGACATCTGTTTTTCGTTTGGCTGAAAAACGCAGATAATTCAAAACGAGGTGAAGTGAAATCAGCAAGTTCTGCGGATAAGTAACTTTAAAGGGGAGGTAGGGGAGGGGTTTGTTCCCATTTCACTCACAAGTTTTTCAAAAAATTCACTTGCTACTTATAATTGTAGCTGCTTTTAACCATTCCTTTTTCATAAATGCACGAATCACATATCTCTTTATAGTTGTTTTTCATGCGTTTCACGCATAACCCATTTCCACCCTCTTTGGACTGTGAAATAATCGGTCCGTTACTACGTCGAGACTGAGAATTGTTAAAAAACCTCTCACTTCTATTTCCATTACTACGAGGCCGAGAGTCTTACTAGCCCACACCATAGCTCTACAGTTATTAATTTATTTCTTCTCCAGAGCCGGCTACACCCTTGTAAAGAAAGTACTCAGGAATGTAGCACGTGGTCATATTCACATTTATCTTTCCCTGGTACTAGTCTAAAATGATTTTCGGTAATCAAACCATTTCTTCGTATCTGACAAGATCAAGGAACCACCAAAGGTCAGTGACCATTGAATAATTGATTGAATGATGTTCCGGAATTTTCAGTAATTGTCTGTGTTCCTCTTTTTATCGAACCCCGTCAATAGTCCAGTTTCGAATTCGCCATGACCGCTGAATAAAAGCACTGACAACGCATTTGTACAGGGTTAGCCTCGACCTAAAGTAAAATATTCACAAATTCCAGCGAGAAGTTGACCTGTTTACAGCTCTGTGTATTGTTTAATTTGCAAATTTGTGGCAGTTTCCCGCCGGTATTTATGAATATTTTTCTCAGGCCGAGGCTAACCCTGTACAAATGCGTTGTCAGTGCTTTTATTCAGCGGTCATGGCGAATTCGAAACTGGACTATTAATAATTTATTTTAATAGAGAAATTCTTTTTGATAAGCATTTTAAAAGATCTAAGACCGGATTTAAACACTGTCAATATTGCGTTACGTGTCATGCTTTCATTATAGATGTCCGCTGCTCGTTGAAAAGTATCGGTGGAGGAAACTGTGGTTTCAACTGTCTTTTCAACAAATGATTCAGAAACAAGAAACGGTAATTATACCTCTAATAGCCTGTTCAAAGCGATTCGATGGCCATTCAGCCAGTTTTGGTTTTTCCAAAGCAGAAAACGAAGTTGACCTAATTCTTAGTCAAGCAGCCATATTCTCTCCTCTGGTTAACATATATTCTATGACAGTATGGCCCTCACATCGTGCAAAGCTTGGTTTGGAGTGGACCAGAGGGTCCAGTACGAGGTGCAGGGTTCCATCTAAAATATCAAATCATAGCAAAAGTGACAGAACCTGGTCAAAGTGTGACAAAGGAAAAGGGAAAACGTGATTTTCAAATCATATTAAAGAGGACAGGGTTTTTTTTCAGGTTGGCTCAGGTAAATTGACTCTTTCCACGCTTTTCTATTCAAGTCTTCTGAAATTTAATTTTGTTTTCTCCAAATTTAATCGCATGGTTATAACTACTGACAGCTCGTGGGTTTTTTCAGGTATCTGCGCAACATATGGAAAAACCCTAAGGGTCCTGTTTATTGAAGAGAAAGAAGCAGCCACTCAAACTTCACCATCTGTCGCCATGGAAGCCATCAGTGTTGAAGAGATGGAAAATCTTACTCTGGTAGGCTTCAACCACATTTCTTTTACTAATACTTGCAGTTAGCATGCAAACGACATCAATGTAAACAGTTCGGTCAATCCAAATATGTGCTCAGTAAATGCAGTTAAAGTAGTTTTACTGTTAATAACCAACGGTTACACATTATGAAATATTAACCAACAATTTGGATCGGCTGTCATTCTATTTGCACACAAAAGTGAAGAAAAGCCTTGGAACACACCTCTTTTGTATTTTTTGTAAACTTTGAGCCAGTGTACGTCGTCAAAATTAAATAACGTAACCATTTGGTTCATGGGGGAGGGGTCCGTACCCGCAGCACCGAGATCTGCCACAGTAGACTAAATGTCATTTGATTAAAACGTCCCCCCCCCCCCCCCCCCCCCTATATCCACGCATAATTTGCAACATATTTCGGAAGACTATTCTCAGAAACTTGTCCCAGGAACAAATCCCTCACATTTCGGATGTGTTTATTCAGTAAGACTGGGTGCAGACCTTGATGCGAAACAATATAATTAGTTCCTTTTATAGAGTCGTGTTGTCTACATTTTTAAGGTTTTTAATAGGAAATATGTACCGTGTTTCTATCGATTTTTAGTATAAGTCTACTAGCGTTCTATCACGAATGACGTCCTCTGATTGGCTACGCTACTCACGTCTATTCTGTGATAGATAGTGAGTAGCGTAGCAGTGTGCCCTTGTAAAACAAAATAACGGCACTTCTTGGCGTTCTTGAGGTGTCTCTAAAGATAATTTAGATAAAATTTTAAACGACTAGTAGATTTATACTAAAAATTAGATTATTCGCTCTCGATTTCTATGCGTAATAGTTGACTCGGGCTGCGCCCTCGTCAACTATCACCCGATAGAAATCTCGAGCTTATTATCTAATTGTTAAATAGAAACAGTGATGGAAGTTTGGGGAATGAAAAATGCTGTGGGAACAGCCGCAGGCGAGTGTTTCCACAGGGCCGTTAGGGTTGTATGACATGTTGCGCAGATACCTGAAAAAAAATGATGAGCTGTCAGTAGTTAATTATGCGATTTGGAGGAAACAAAAGTAAATAACAGAAGACTTGAATAGAAAAGCGTGCAAAACCCCCCTACCTCCCCTCCAAAGTAACTTTGCACAGTTGTTGATTTCACTCCACCTCGTTTGAATTAATTTGTATCTCTACGCCGAACGAGAAAACGATCTAGATATCCTTGAAATAATGACATTTTTGCCTGTATCTGATTCTCCGTTCGGCTCAAGACTTCATTTTAAACGAAGTTTATCTTACGTGGAGTGATTGAAACACTGTCGAAAAATCCCGAAATACGCTGTGTAAACAACTCATGAGACCAAGAGGCTTCGCTGCACTATTCTACCAAGTTATATTGCTTTATGTGAACGATTGAACATTTTCAGGACTGCAGCCCTCTCTTTTGATACAGCAACATGAAGGTAAAAAGATGTCATGTTAAATAAATTGTAGATTGACCTTCATGATCAAATGCGTGAGTTTGCGTGTTTATGCGTCCATATCCAGCCAATTAACAGCACCGTCAAACCGGCGCATTTTATCCAACTTTCAAATATTATTAAATCGCTCCGAATCATTGCCCAAAAAAATCCTTTGGAGATCGAAAAGAACTACTTATCGTCTTCCAAAAGCCAGACTTTCAGTCAATTATATTGTGTAGCGCATAGTTAAATAACCGGCGCTTCTCTTGACCCACTTTAAGTCTAGTTAAAAGTAGGTCGAATAAATTTAATTAGATTTTGTAAGTAAATGGACAAGAATTGCTCAAATTAATGTCAACGTATATTTTGATGTTGGTTTTCAAGATTTGATAGTTTTTATCAGTCTAGGTTGTTTCATTTTGTGGCGCGAAGCTTCGAGTCTCGTCTTAAATCTTGAGATCTAAAATTGGCATTTTGACGGAATTCGGTTATTATCGATTTTCTCGTAAATAAATCGATATTCAGCCAAACGAAATATCTCGTGATTTTTTTTCACACTAAGGCCTACCTAACCTGAGAATATGAGCAGAATTTAATTTTTGGCTGTTGCCGTGATATTTTGAAACTCTTTGATTTTTGGGCTCATTCGCTCTTAAATATTAGCCGGGTACCACATACCTCAAGCTGTTAAGCTTTGGACCTTAAGTTTTGCCGGCTCAAAGTACAGGTTGTACCGATTTAAATCAAAGTAATCACCCAAACCTGCAATATCTAACATAAATATACCATCTTAGACTTACTTCAACAAGCATTGCATGTCTTCTTGCAGTAGAACTTTTTCAGCATGTTACGGAAGTAGGCGTTTTGACACAGATTTTGACCATTCCAGGTACCGCAATAACCATGAGTGTCGATACATCCCTGGGCTGAAAAATCAAAGGCAACTTAAGATTTTAATTTTATTAGTAGCTGTAATTCGATTGATTACTAACTACTTAATAACCGAGAGTTAGGTCGTTACGGGAAAATCTCAAACTGAGGCCATGCCGTATTGACCGAGCGATGGCGAGGTCAATACGGTAGGCCGAGGTTTGAGATTTTCCCGTAACGACCGAACGGTCGAGGTTATTAAGTTGTTTATTATATGGCTAACAAAACGGTTCTAAAGAAAGAAAAAAAACGTAAATTAAAGGGGAAGTCGTTACTTCACATCCGGTGATGCGCGCGCTTATCTATTCATTCATCTTTTCAAATCAATTCAGTGAACTGACGCGTACTCCGTCAAGAAAACTGATAAATTTATTTTTGGAAAACAATGATCAATAAGGCCGCAAAAAGCATTTTAGTACAGTTGTGTTACTATAGGACGAGAGAATTTTCATCGACATTCTCAAGAATCAACCGCCAAACGTCAATTCCTACAGAAAAGTGCTTCAAACTTGATCAAAAGTCGTGCGGCCGTGTCGGTAAAAGAAAATACAATTTGAACGGAATCAGCACTACTCTTCGTCGTCACTTTCGATGAAAACTCTTCGCCTTTTCTGGGTTTCCTGGATTATAGTTACTGGCCCGTTAAAGATCTTGAACTGGCTCTCAGAGATGCTGCGAATGTCCACACCGGAAAAAAATTCACTCGGCTGTTTAAATCTGATGGTCCTTGAAGATGGCTTGTGTCCTTAAAATGGCTTGTGCTACAGCAAGAGAATTTGTTGATGTTGAATGCTGTACTGCTCTGGTGCCACCAATTGCCTTTTCTGAATGGTGAAAGAACAGTGGAGGGCCGGGAGACCTGCCTTCGGAAAGGAACCTCTCATGCATACTTCGCTGCAAACCCGCTGAAACCCGACAGGGTGTCAGGTTCATAATCGTCGCCATCCGTATTTCCGATATCTTAAAAAAACTTTGCCAATAAGTGGTCAAGGACAGCAGCCGGTAAGTCCAAAACTTCTTCTGCTTTGTTTGTTGACGACAAATATCACTGAAATATTTTCATATCACTGGCAGTTGTCCTTTCCTTTCGTGGTTTTGCTTTTTGATGTATGAACATTTCAATTTCTTCCTGACCAATTAACTCTTTCGTAATCTTCCGAAGTAACTTCATTTTTTCCTTAAAAAGTAATATAATTAACTCTCTGAACGTTAATCGTCACTCGTCGTCTTGTATCACAACCATTTTCAATGTAAATAAAGCAAATCTGTTCTAGCTTTGGATAATCTTTCGTGTTTTTCCTTTCTTAATTTGCATAATCCGTAATCGGCCCGTGGGCATTACGGGAGAATAATGCCCTGGCGTGAAACTGCACTTAGCCAATCAGAGCGCACGTTATATCGGCTACAAACACTAGCCATATAATAAATCATTAATATTCGTCTTGACCGACGTAGCTTAGATTAGGCTATGGTTGTCATGTAATGTAAATATTATGTAACTATTACCACGAGCGCTACCAAACGACAGTGCTCACCAGGATCGTGAATGACAACAATTTCTGAGACATAAAGACCTCAGCTACACGCCTTGGATTACTCCGATGGAAAACATATCAGAATGCAGCGCAAAGTTCCTTAAATTATTCTAGGTCCTCCAGTGCTCTCATTCACTTGCAATCGTGACGACTGCATATGGAAACTGTTGTCATAAAAATTGATCGATATATAATTTGATTCATTATTTCTGGAGCAGCCAAAGCGTCCGTAACGGTGAGAATATGGAAACAAGTCAAAATGAAGTTGACACAAGCAACGTAATTCATACAGAATCTGCGAAGAAAAAAATGGAAATATCAAATCGGAACAAGAGGAAATAAAATAACTTGGGCCATTACTTTTATGCTTCTCTCATGGCAACATATTTAGGCTAATAAGTTCTAGCCCTGTGCGAAGGTCGTTATGTTGATTAGACTAGATTCTTGAAATTATCAATTCCACAGAACAGTTTTTCGCTTTCAAGAATTACTTCCCGCGGTTTATGGCTTGAAGGGGGATACCTTTCAACACTTAGGCTTATACATGTATTGGAATATAAGACGATGTGAAAAAATCGCCGGTTAGTTTTATAGACTTACGTGGCTGTAAGGGTTGTGACGTCATCTTGCATTTTATCCAATCCATGTAGCTGTTGATCCGTACAAAGACAGAGTAAGTAGGCCCTCCGTTGCAGTAATGGTCTCCCCAGCTAACTGTACCGCGTAGAGTCCAGCGTCCTCTCTCGTCCTGGCAAACAAGAGGCCCACCACTGTCTCCATGACAACCGCTAAGTTTACTGTTCCCGCCATAGCCTGCACATATCATCTCCGCATCGACAACTTCTCCGAGAGCTTTGTTAGCTAGGGCGCAAGTGTTGTAGTCGACGATGGGCATCTTGGCTTGTTTAAGAATTTGAGACTTTTGTCCTCCGAAAGAAGAACTGCCCCAACCTGGGATGAATAAGTTTTGATTTAGTTTTATGACAGAAAGGGTTTCCTCGATTCTCGTTAGCGGCTGGTCATAAACGATAGTGACACCATCTAACCTCGGTCTATATATACTTGTCAAAACAAGGCCCCCTGTGTTCTATTAAAGAAGGAATGCTAGCCGATTGCAGACTGAGGTTTTTCATGATTTTATCGGATTTATCTCCATGTACTACTCGCTCTATCCAGCTTTACTCCGGATCTATGAGAGGAGGAGGGGGCAAGTTCAACATGCAATAATCCATGTTTTACGTAGAATACCCTAAAACCAATAGTTCTTCCCGTTCTATTTTTATTTACCCGTAATATAGCACATTTTTCCGGGGACCACTCTATCCGTGTCTTTTCCACTTGGCATGCAAGCCAAACCAACTCTTGTATTGAGCATAGCCGGACGGGAGAGCTTTATTAGAGCAATGTCGTTGCCATATCCTTCTGTCATAGCTCTTGAATGGATATGAATCTCAGAGACACCGATGGTCTGTATTTGGTCAGGTAGTGAACGGCCGTGGACTCCTGTTGTGGACAAAAAAAAAGTGGAATGCGTTGTTTGTTGTTTGAATTGCGCGATAACATATTGATGTACTGTTAGATTTTATAATCCACCTTCTACTTTGTTGTTTTTGTTCTTAAGATCCAATTTACATCTGTTTTAGGCTTGTTTTGTTGTTTTTGTTGTTGTTGTTGTTGTTGTTTTCATTACTTACAGTGTATACCGCAACTTCAAATGCTCACTGTTTGGCGTTGAAGAACGAAAACGCTTACTCCTCTAAGTTTTGGGTCGAAAGATGCTCTTCAATTTGTTTAAACTATGAGCGGACTAACATGTACAAGTTAAATTCGCTTGTACAAATGAATATACGAAAGATTTGAACTGCGGAGAAAGATATGAGACGTGATTGGTCAAATATATGATCTTCCATAATTATATTCTTTTGTATTCTTCATCATCCACGGGTATATTACGAACTCTCATACTGACAGCTCCCAGTTGGCTTGATAGCTCAGTTGGTTTAGCACTGCATCGATATCGCAGAGTCGAATCCCATTCAGGCTCATTCTTTTTTTATTTAATTTCACCAGACCTCATAACCGTTTAAGTTATGTATATAACTGCGACGATCAGATATATTAATTTTATACCTGAACTAAGAACCACGTGCTACAAGGATAAGCGATAATCAATGGCTGTACAAAATTAATTTTGCTTGGCTTGGTAAAACAAAACCACAGCAACAGTCCGTAGGCCATTGTATAAAAAGACAAACAAACTTACAAACATGTTAACAAGCCGAGGTAAGAAAATAAACTGAAGTATATTCCTACCAAGTCGGATCATGTATGACTGCGGAAATGGTACACCGAAAACGCAATGGGCGGCTGTTACCACATACAGAGGTGTAACCAATGTACCACCACACTTGAAATAGAATTGTCCAGAAGTTTCGTTTTTGATTTGAAGCTCTGCCTGCCACGGCCATGAGTGTGGAATGGCTGTTTCACCTCCGACAATCCGAGACATGTGACGTGCTCCACAAGGCAGATTTTCAAAAGTTGGAGATTCTGTGCGAAAGGGAAATACTTGAATTTAACCGATTTGTTATGCATTATAATAGCCTTAATTAAGAAGTACGTGAGACGTACATCTAAGCCCCATTTCCTTGAACTTTCTTTAAAAGATGGGGCGCTTTTTTTCTTTTTTTTTTCTTTTTTTTTTTTAATTATGACGAAAAACAGTGATAGCGTCCCCAATATTGAATTTTCAGGCCTAAGTAAAATATGCCAATTTCTGATATTACAATCTAAAAAGGTCTTTAAGAGTGATTTTCTGAGAATGTCGAGAATCGGAAGACACCGGCGAAAAATCGATTTTTCTTTTATTTTGCCAAAACATACCTTTGGGTGAACTTATTCAAGGAAAAATAGTTTAAAGTTCCAACGATTTATTTTGCGGCCAAAATTTAAGAAAGTTCCAAATTTGCATGTAATGGCGGTTTTCGCAACTTAAAATCTTCAAAGTTCACGCTTCTTTACGAAAACATCAGGGGCGTAAAAAAAGTCCTATGAAAACGAAACTTGGCACAATTGTTATTTTATTCTTATACTTTAAAATCGTGTAGTACGTTTCTTGAAGTTTTGTTTACAGCTTTTTAACGAAGGGTATTTGTACAGCCGCCATTGGTGTCGCTTGGCAAGGGACAAATAAGGGCCAACTTCGACTAGGATAAATGGCCACTGGTATATATCATTTGGTCAAAATATCTATATTTTAGGAAACCATGGTTATTGGTTTTTTCACCAGAAAAGTTATAGCTCTGGGAATTAAAATGTTCCCCGTCAGTAAAATAAAATGTTACAGCATGTAAGCGAGTTCAACTTTATGCAAATCACGAGGTTGCTCTTTGGAAGTCAACGGTTTAAAACAGGAAACAACGACTCACCGTCATTTACGCTCCTTCTGCCGCTATAGAAATTATTTTTAACTTCCCAGTGTCCTTTTGAGTTGTTCTTAAAATATTTCCAGTAACACAGCGAGCATAAACGGCCATAAAATTCGACAAGGGCGACAATGTTTACATTTGCTGTCGCACACGCAGGTGTGGATCTTTTCATCGTAATGCTTAGTCGAGAGTCCTTTAAAAATATGAGAATACACACTTCAAAAGGAAGCAAATTAGTCTCTCATATCTGTATAGTTCATGTCCACTTATGGGTAAATAACGCAGACCCTGTTCACTGAATAAAAAATAGGTCCGCATGTGTGGCTTACGACTTACCCTGGTCCTAGAGGTTTTTCTTGCCTCTTCCCGGCTCTGGTTCTCTCATCTTATGCACAGGAAAATCAAGAAAAACCTCTGGGACCGGGGTACTTAAGGGTCGATTTTTTACATATAATTTGAATCCTGTAGATTTTCCTGTATGTAGATTCGGTTACAAAAAATTGATTCACGTACACGATTAGAAGATGTTTGAATTTTAAAGAAAATTGTTGGGGAAGCCTGACAAATTGCAGGGGAGTACCTGTGGTGGACTAGCATCCCGTCCAGGGGGGTAGAAATACTTCTAGTCGCTTCATGCTACAGAAACGGGGTAAGCTCAGGCTGCTATGAGCCAGTCGGCTCCAAGGCTTCACTTTTTAGATAGTACGAGGGCAGGACAGATCTCTATTGTCAGAACCTATTTCCTCGTTGGAGCAAATTTCACGATTTAGAAAACCCCAAATCAGAACATGGCCCAGTTGGTCAAAAAATGGAAAGAACGCTAGTTGTTCAAATGATAATCACTATCTAATGGATAGGTGTTGGAAAAACAGACCAGGTTATCTAGTGAATGGGCGCGAGGCGGTATCCTTTCTTGAGTAGTGGTTAGTGATCGCACTTCTTTCATTTTAAGTGGTATCTTTTAGGGTTCTTATGAAGCTCAAGCAACTTCCAAATTTTTCTCCCTTAGGAAGTAAATTTATATCTTCTGACGAGTGCTATTGCTTGCCTTTTCATATGGGTGTCCCCGACTCTGCCGGGTTTCTAAATGTCTAACACGAAGTGAAGGAGTGAAGAGGTGATACAACTTAGATCAAAGTGGCTGTTAGCCACTGAACTGGAAATAAATTATGAAAGGGTGTTATGAGGCATTGCTTGTTAACGAGGTACTTGTGATGTGACCCGATAGGTCTAGGTTTAGAACAAGCGCAATAAAACCTTTATCCATTCAGGGTTGTGTCGTCATTTGTAAAAATAAAAAAAAACGTTCAGGTTATCAAACTGTTTGTTACTGAGGCCTGCCTACACGTTTTCATTACATGTATTTGTACATGTTTTCTCTGTGCTGCAGTCAAAAACGGCAAGAAATTTTTTTTTGTCAAAACTGAGGTTTAACACTTTCAAATACTTGTAAGTAATGCACAAGTTGATACATGCTGGATCGTCACGCCAGAGGTTAAGAATTCAAACCCCATTTGTGTATGCTTTTCATGTTTTGTTTTCTTCTTGACTGCTTTCTCTTTTTCTGCAAAAAAAAAAAAACATTTACGGAAAGGTAGCGTTTGTGTTTGGCCCGTTTCAAAACGCCGTGCGAAAGTCGTGCCGAACTAAATTCAATTTGGCTCGACTGTAGCACGACATTGGCACGTCGAGCCATGGTCAAGCTTAATTCACTCACTGGGAATTCACTGGGCGTTTAGAAAAGAGACGATATTACGAACCAGCGGTCCAACGGATAAATCCAAAATGATAATTTTAGTTATTTACTTATTTAGTTCTGCACGGCAATAGCACGCCGTTTGAAACCATGCCGTGCCAAAGTCGGGTAGCACGACAGAGCTTGCCGTGCTGCACGGCAGAGTCAAACCTAATTCTTAAATGGTTTCATACGCCGTGCTACAGCCGTGCCAAAGTCGTACCTAAATAATGAATTGAGTTCGGCATGACTTAAGCACGGCGTTTGAAACGGGCCTTTCTGTTTCCTGGATTAAAGGAAAATCCTCTGCAGCGTTTTTAAAATCATTCTTTTTTATGGATTGTTTTAAACCCGAGCGTAACACGGCATGAAATAATTGAGATATTACTTATCCAAAAGAATGCTATACGTCAGCGTTTAAAAGGCATTACATTACTGAAAATAAATGTTTTACCTTCAATATTTAGAATAAACCTTTCCTCCTTCCTCAGCGTGAAATAATATGATTTCAGAATTGTAAACTCTTCCAGGAAACTTGCATCAGTGCGGATAAAGTGGAACGTGATGATTTAATAACTAGTAATAGTTATCACCCGCTTTCTTATATTTCTGCTCATTGAAACAATAATATTGAACGTTATTGTTCTAGTCAGATACTAAAAAAAAAACAATTGTCTTGATATGAACTCTTTTTTATATAAGAATATATTTTGACGTGACATCTTGGCCTCGCTACGAAAAGTGGTGTCCAGAGCACATGCACAATGCGCTGAACGCGATCCAGATCCAGAAACCAAACACTTGTACTTGATAGCCTAATAAATTCTAAATAAAACGAAAATGCCATAAGCTATAATGTAAGAATAATACAATAATATTTTCAGCCTAAAATCGGCAGAAAAATAAGAATATTCAGTCTGGGCCGGAAAAATAACATCCTTAGAAAAGAAAAGAGTGTACGAGCAAACGTATCTCGAAAGCACAACAGAAGTGAAATGTAAACATAAGTATCGCGTTACAGTCGCCATATATGCAAATTAGAGTCAAGCTTTTTGTCCTCAATGAAAACGCCGCAAAACATTTACATTTGGATCCCTGCCGTAAGATTACTCTGTGAAAATAAGCCATCCAAATAAACGAGATGCCAAAGGAATATTTCAAACTTTATTCCTCCAGAGCTAACATTTGAGAGAACCTAAAACATATCTTGCAATATTAAGAGAAAAAACACTGGCAAAAAAAACAGAGGTGTCAAACTCTGCAAATTACAAGCGGATAACAGCGGAAGCTACACAGAAATATGACCTCTAACGGCTTTACTCTGACGAAATGTCTCCCTGAAAACACAGGATTAGTGCTTAGCGAAATATTCAAAGATCCTCCGATCGTACCATACAAAAGGGGCAAAACTTCCTAAGCGGCTACTACACGTGAATGGGAGTCGCGCAGGCCTGTCACCTTATTGTTATCCTTGGGTAATTCTGACGATCGGAAGGTACTGTACTGATTTAGCTATTTAGTCGCAAATGAACCACACTGGCCTCGAATTTCGATCTAGTATACTTCAGGACTCTCTGAGCTGTTTTTCCCCCAAAATCCATCTTCAGGATCTCTGAAAGCTTTTTCAATTTGTTTTAGATCATAATCTCGGCCATTTCGAAGCGAACTTATTTGATCGCGCTGAAATAGTAATGGAGGCCGGCAAATACAAACGCTTTTCAGGGACGCTTTAACTCCAGATCTAAACCAAGGACAAAGCTCGTGGCACAGACGCCGATCCCGCAAGTCCTCGCGCCCGTGTCCCTTTGCTGACCTCCCATGAGCGTTTGCGGGAAAAACGTCGATACCTTGCGGGCGTGCAAGCGATCAAATCGAGATTTTTTGCGGCTATATACCGGAAATACCTACATTCTCTCTTCTTCTCTCTCTATTACGCGGGGAGTCCTAAGGTGCCTCCTCGGGTTTTTGGCCCTCTGGGGCCAAAAACCATGCGGGGGCAATTAAAGTACATCAACAACGTACGCAAACTTCAAAACAGGAGAAACAACAAACAGTATTGTCATTGTTTCTCCTTGAAATAAACACCTTGTTATCTTTAAGGACACTAAGTACTTCACCGGAAATTAATTGTTGTTTTAATTAAAAGTAACCTGTTATCAATTTTTTTGGAGCAGTTCTTGTTTGCACAAGTTTATCCGATACCAAACCCTTGACTTATCGCGTGTGGGACATGCTTATCGACCTAAACTTGTATGTACAAACCATATGTTCTTATAGACTGCGAGCAGTCTCTTTCTTTTCCTTGCCCGCTAGAAATTACTGAGTTCTTTTCCTGGCGCGCTAGAAATTACTGAGTTCTTTTCCTTGCCCGCTAGAAATTACTGAGTTCTTTTCCTGGCGCGCTAGAAATTACTGGAACATGCGATCTATCCCCATTCCCTCGTTTCTTTCCCTAGCTTGCATAATATATTTTGAGTTCCGCACGCGGAGGATTTCAGGAACAAAAACCGACTACTCGTAGTCTAATGTTTTTATTATGAGTCAGCGCAAATTTATGCGGTACTGGATAAATTGAAACCCAAAACATTACAACCCGTGCCGAAGATTCAACCAATGTGAGAGCGTAAACGCTCTTGCACAATCTACACTTATAACACAAGCTGAGTCTGTGTCTGTTGGCTTGTGCCTGGAGAACTAACTCGTGATACGATCACCTGAAAAAAATTACTCGAACCCAAGCTTACAACCTACTAGTAAACACAGACCACGTAAACCGCAGACACTAGACCACGTGACAGGCGTTCGACTCTCGTAGACAAATAAATAAATAAATCAGGCGATACCATAATGTGGCTTTACACTTCGTGTAAGCCACACAAAAAGTCGAATGACCTTTGCGGTGTGAGAGGTCACATGTTAATGCCGTTATCTTACTTTCTCCCGGTTTCACATTACAAGAGTAACGCCGTATTTCACAAGGTAGAAAAAAAGGTAAAAGTCTGCATGCAAGCCAACTGTGGCCCACCAGGCCGGAGCTTATCCCGGTGTCTGTAGCATGAAGCGACTTGGAGTATTTCTACTCTCCCCTGGATGGGATGCTAGTCCATCGCAGTGTTACCCCAGGCATTAAATTCGCTGGTACCCATTTATACACCTGAGTGGAGAGACGCACCTCGAGAGTACTCATTTCACATGGCATTTGGTTTTCTTTAAAATGGTCTCAAATATTTTTGTTTAGGAAGCAAAAACAACAAATGATAAATTACGAAATTAAGGCGGCAGAGCACAGTTTTTTTTTTTCTTTCACAAGATGAAAAATCTGCAATCATTGCCCATTTTCAAATGAAAGCCGGGGCGGATCCAGACCTTGAGCTAAGAGGGGGAGTGGGGGGGGGGGGGGGTGGGTGGGTGTTGATTTACTTGCCCTGCTGCTATAAGACTCCAAATACACTCTTTTTTTTATAAGAATATATTTTATAAGAATATCAAGGCTGAAATTTGCGAAATTTTAACTACTGTAAAACCTTACAATCACATCTCTTGAGCATTAAGTTTGATATTTGCTTGCGTCCGTTTAACGCATCAAAAAGGAAAGTTTTAGACATATATTATTAACTTGTTGAAGTTGCACTCTCAATAGTTTTCATAATTTTCTTTTTAATACAAATCAATAATAATAAAACTTTTTTTTTCTTTTTTTTTTTTTGTAAATAACCAAGTTCTTCGTAAATTGTGTTTTTCTACTTAGTATAAAAAATATAGCTGCCGAGTAGTTTTGCAGTCTTTAATTATTTGCTAATAGATATTTGTCAATAATAAGTCTTTTTTGTAATCTGTACCTTTAATTTGTTAAACTAACTGCTGTTTGTGTAAGTTTGTCTTTTTAATAGGTGTGTTTCTTGTATTTGGCTTGCCCCGCCTCGATTAGCTTAGCTATTTGCGGGGTAGGCCATCCATTAACTATTATTATTTGGTTTAATAAAGTTTGTTGTTGTTGTAGCGTAAGTTGTTGTTGTTGTAGCAAACACATTCATGTTCCTTATTAAGTTTATTGCAATATCTGTCAAGAGCAGCATTGCAAGATATGCTGTAAACAGTAAATTTGAATCTTTGTGTAAAAAAGTAAACAAACATTTATTACATGATCCTCAGTTAATATGCTTTTTCAAGCATGTATAGGTATAGATACTTTTACTTCGGCTTGGGTGGCACTTCTAATTCCTTTTTCCTTTACCTACTTTCTCTTCTCAAATATATCCCTGTTCGTAGGCTTGTACCTCTCAATACAAATGCAGATTGCATGCTACTTTCGGGAGTATTAGCCCTCATGACTTTTGAAATTACTTTTCTTGGGAGTGGGGTGAGGTGGATTATCGCTACTTCTAAACCTAATATAATAGAGCGGAAATTGAGCGTCAAGTCGGTGACTGAAATGACTAAAACAAAGGCTGTGCCCTTTTAGTTACCAAAGACTGGTGATATATGAGCAGCGAAAGCAAAGCGTAATTTTTCGTGTGAGATTTGCGTTTTCAGCTTGCTCCTTTTGTGCCTCTAATCACTCAAGCACGCTCGAATATCGATTCGAGCTAAATGGAAGACAGCATGAGAAGTTTTGAAATGGCATTAAGGAAAACTGGAGCCCTACCTGCTCTGGCTATATCAGCAGTCGGTGACTTAATTTGCATTCACTGTCAACGGCATTATCATCTCCACTTACGTCTGAGTAAATTCAGACGATGTCTAAAGATCTGACCCGGATAGTCGCTGCTTAAAAAAAACACAAATTTCACTCTCTTTTACCAACACAATAGTAACTCGGAGAAACAAACTCTTTACCACCAGCAGACAGCACTTTTTTTATTTATTTTAGTAAACTTTACAGTGCGGGTCCAGGTTCCCCCCCCCCACAGAAGGGAGAAACCAGCAGACAGAAAACGGACAAACATGTTACAACCTTTTTTTTTTACAAGAATGTTGTTTTTCGGCCAGGCTGAATATTCTTATTTTCTGCGATTTTGGCTGAAAATATTCTTGCATTATTCTTAAATTATAGCTTATGACATTTCCGTTTCAGAATTTATTGGGGTATCAATTCCAAGTGTTTGGTATCTAGATCTGAATCGCGTTGTCATGTGTCGTCGAGTGCAGTTTTTTTTCGTTTAGTGGGCTAGTTTCGCCGTTCATAGAAAATTTTTATTTGATCATGTTTACATGATAGGTGGGTAACCCGCCTAGGAGAGTTGCCCGGTCTGCCGGGTAGGGTAACCCTGTCAGCCGGGGTCGCATTTTGCCATGTAAACGACTCAAGGTGGGGTAACCCGCCTAGCCGGGGTCGAGTTCATGTTACATTTGCAAGCGCCAAGCGCGCCAAATTAAAAAAGTAAAAACCACAGCACTGAAATGTTGCAGCGAGACCAGATAATGAGAGGAAAAGAACACTGACCGCCAAAATGCGTCGTTCGCCTCCATTTTCTCTGTTTACATGCCTAGCGACCAAGCAACAACGTCTAGTAACGTCACCCCGGGACCCTGGGGTTGTAAGTTTGCATGTAAACGCGGGCCATTTTTCGACCACGGCTAGGCGGGTTACCTCACCTACCTGGGGTCCCCCACCTCCATGTAAACAGGCCCTTAGCTCAAGGTCTGGATCCGGCGACCCGGCTTTCATTTGAAAATGCGCCAATGCTTGCAGATTTGTTCATCTTGTGAAAGAAAAACAAAACTGTGCTCTGCCGCCTTAATTTCGTGATTTAATCATTTGTTGTTTTTGCTTCCTAAATAAAATATATTTGAGACCATTTTAAATAAAACCAAATGCCATGTGAAATGAGTACTCTCGAGGTGCGTCTCTCCACTCAGGTGTATAAATGGGTACCGGCGAATTTAATGCCTGGGGTAACGCTGCGATGGACTAGCATCCCATCCAGGGGAGAGTAGAAATACTCCCAGTCGCTTCATGCTACAGAAACCGGGATAAGCTTCGGCCTGGTGGGCCAAAGTTTGCTCGCATGCAGACTTTTACCTTTTTTTCTACCTTGTGAAATATGGCATTACCCTTGTAATGTGAAACCGGGAGAAAGTAAGATAACGGCATTAACATGTGACCTCTCACACCGCAAAGGTCATTCGGCTTTTTTATTCAGTGAACGGGGACTGCGTTATTTACCCATAAGTGGACATGAACTATACAGATATGAGAGACTGATTTGCTTCCTTTTGAAGTGTGTATTCTCATATTTTTAAAGGACTCTCGACTAAGCAATACGATGAAAAGATCCACACCTGCGTGTGCGACAGCAAATGTAAACATTGTCGACCTTGTCGAATTTTATGGCCGTTTATGCTCGCTGTGTTACTGGAAATATTTTAAGAACAACTCAAAAGGACACTGGGAAGTTAAAATAATTTCTATAGCGGCAGAAGGAGCGTAAATGACGGTGAGTCGTTGTTTCCTGTTTTAAACCGTTGACTTCCAAAGAGCAACCTCGTGATTTGCATAAAGTTGAACTCGCTTACATGCTGTAACATTTTATTTTACTGACGGGGAACATTTTAATTCCCAGAGCTATAACTTTTCTGGTGAAAAACCAATAACCATGGTTTCCTAAAATATAAATATTTTGACCAAATGATATATACCAGTGGCCATTTATCCTAGTCGAAGTTGGCCCTTATTTGTGCCTTGCCAAGTGACACCAATGGTGGCTGTACAAATACCCTTCGTTAAAAAGCTGTAAACAAAACTTCAATAAACGTACTACACGATTTTAAAGTATAAGAATAAAATAACAATTGTGCCAAGTTTCGTTTTCTTGGGTTTTTTTTACGCCCCTGATGTTTTCGTAAAGAAGCGTGAAATTTGAAGATTTTAAGTTGCGAAAACCGCCATTACATGCAAATTTGGAACTTTCTTAGATTTTGGCCCCATAATAAATCGTTGGAACTTTAAACTATTTTTCCTTGAAGAAGTTCACCCAAAGGTATGTTTTGGCGAAATAAAAGAAAAATCGATTTTTCGCCGGTGTCTTCCGATTCTCGACATTCTCAGAAAGTCACTCTTAATTTGCTACGCATGTATGAACAGCTACTAACGTTTCAATAATTGCAGGACTGATAAAATTGCGAAGAAACCACGTAAACATTGAACTGTGCTTTGGTACATTTATGGACATTATGCCCGTCATGAATTCTGGCAAATTGACTGTTCGCTAGCACTTACAAATGTTTAATGCTACGTCTTAAAATCTTGATGAATCAGCTGAACAGAAAACAAAGATACTAAAAAGGGATGAACATCATGGCGGTAGAGTCAATTTAACATCTCTCTATATCAAAGAAATGTCACTATGCAGTGTGGTCCCTGTCTCTGGATAGTCACACACATTTTCATCCTCGTTAAACATCAGTCCGTCTGCACAGGGCATTTCATGAGCGATGCCTCCGGAGCACGCGATGTATCCAAAACAAGTGTTTGGATTCCTATGGTTTCCATCATCCCTTTCGTTACAAAATCCTTCATCTATGCATGAGCCTACAGACACTTAATGGAAACAATGAACACAGGTTATTTGTTGCAAGTTTTACTATCGAGCACTCTGAAAACAGACCTGCAAATCAACTCAACATTATATATATATATATATATATATATATATATATATATATATATATATATTTGAATGAAGATTGGCTTACCAACGCTGATGCCGCTTGGAAGAAGGATCCAAAGGATACTACACGCTTGCACTCGAAAATTGTAGTTTGTGTAGAAAGAGTAAACAGCGAACTTCTTCCGTGGTCAAAACTCTTTAATAAACGTTTCGCCCTTCGGGCTTCCTCAGTATAGAGTGTACAGGATTAAAAATACTTGGAATCCAAGTATTTTTAATCCTGTACACTCTATACTGAGGAACCCGAAGGGCGAAACGTTTATTAAAGAGTTTTGACCACGGAAGAAGTTCGCTGTTTACTCTTTCTACACAAACTATATATATATATATATATATATATATATATTATATATATATATATATATATATATATATATATATATATATATATATATATATATATATATATTCTAAATTAAAATATAATATTTTATTTTACAATAACGGTCTAATTTCCCGCGCTCTGATTAGTTCAATTTTTTTAATCACTGAAGAGTAAAGACGGACATAATTTTACTTTATTCAAGTTTTC
>JAHPZR010030984.1:40000-88003 GCA_019787425.1 Platygyra sinensis
AGGCAAGTAGTTCTGCTCTTAGATCACGATTCAAAGCAGTGTGGCTCAACTTGAACGGAACACAATCGAGTATCTTTGGTAACCGCAAGGCCAACACTGGACATTTTTTCTAGCCACTCTTTTAAGAGAGAGACTTCTGTGGGAAAACGGTGGCAACTTATTCCTTCTCCCTTACTGACAAATCTAGAATCATTCGAACATCCAAAAGCGCAGCAATACACCATTATGGCTAACAGAGGAAGCGATAGATATCAAAGCACACAAAGTGAACAGTGTGTTGAGTAAGATGGATAACTTTATTTACATCAGAAAATTGACGCAAGACCTGAAAATTTCTGCCACATAGATAAGAAAAAGTTGCGAAGAAAACATTGCCAGTTGCGAAAGGAACGTGACGTTCACTGTAAAACGAGCTTGTTTTGCAACATTACAGTCATTTCCGTCGAGTGAAACGCCCGATCTACTCTAAATAAGACATTTATATTCAACCAATATACAGCTCAATGAAGCACCATTAACCGAAGAGCCGACAACAAATAAATATAAATACACAGAAATGTAAAGACACAGCAGAACAGTGCTTGTAACCTCGATGTTTATTTAAAGCTCCAACAATACCAACTATGTCGAGGCTAATAATTCGGCTGTCGAAGTTTAACGTTTACTTGAATTCCTTTCCATCATTGAGAAAAGTAGACCGAACGCTCAAATTAAATATCACAAATCCCAAAACAGATAATTTACAAAAATGATAAGAAAAGGATTCATGTAATCTCAAAAGTGAAACAGCTCGGAAAATAAACCATCAGGGAACAAATACTTGTGGGTCGACGTACTTCTATGATTCGAACGCTCGCTGTAAGATATCGATGGTGCAGAAAAATTGTAACTTACGCTTTCCTGCGCGAGTAAAAGATTCCAGTTAAGAAATCACAGCCCAGGGAGCTCTGTAAAGGCATCTGTCTATCTTATATGTTGAAAATCTCCCCTTACGGTCGCAATGTTCGAGACAGACATCAGTCAGAATACTGCTTCTGTTTAGAGCGCTCTCACAAGTCTTCCCCATATCATACGTCATAACCTGCACAAATGACCGCTGACTCATCTATTCTGCGCCGCAATGCCGATGGCCCAAACTCGAAGAAAAACAATTTTTTTACGGTGGAAAAACGACGAATATGCCAGAAAAAAGTTGGAAACATTATTGTACGTGGTCTAAACTGTAAGAAAAAATATACTTATTCTTTGCCTTTCATGTGTTCTGTCCCTTTTAAGGTGGCTCAAAACAGTTTCCAGCCCCATTCCAAGACCTATAGATTTTGATGTGGTTCATTATAACCGCTCTTTATCAATTGATGCTGACAATCATGGTACAAAAAACTGCCCAATCACTGGAAAACACGTTGGTATTATTTTCGTGACACAATAGGTTCCCATAGCAACACTATGACCTGCTAAAAAACACCCTTAATTTCACCTTAAGCGATCTTATATTTTCGGAAAAACGGCGCGGCGATTTTTTTCTGTATTATAGAATTTTGATAAGCAGATGATAAGATGCGACTTTTTGCAAAGTTTAAAGGGGCTCAGTCACGTTTGAAAAGCTTAGCTAAACTTTTCAAATTCGTTGTTTGCAACCCGTGTCAATCTTCTCCATCCTTAACCATCCTTGTTCCTTTATGGTTTATTATTATCTCTTTGTTGTTTTTCTATCTTTATAAAGTGTTACTTTTAGGTTTCTTTCAATTTAACGGTTATTTTTTTTCGATGTTCAAAATAACTCAAGATGCCGTGACTGAGCTCCTTTAAAAAAATTCTGTACTTGGGGTTTAGAGCCACCTTAAATTTTTAAAAATTTAAGGTGGCTCTGAACCCCTTTCGCAGATATATTTTTGCATTGTTTTTGCATCTTAGGCGAAGCATTTATTTATCCACGATAAGAATATAATAGCAACGCTGATGAGGTCCAAACATTAAAAAAAAAAAATTGCTCTAAAAGACTATCTAAAAGTATTTACAAAGAGCAGAACTTCACTGTATTTTACAGAAAACATACGATACAATTCAAAACAGTATTAGAGGAAAAAAATATTTAAACGCTACATCCCGTATTTAGAAACGGTCAAATTCACATGGCAATTTTCTTAATTATTCTTGTTAGAAGTATCAGTTGAGTCGATATTTCTGACTATGTTGTCAAGCTTTTTTTCCAAAGTTTGTCTCCAATATAGGCGTTTGTACTTCTTAAGGGTGTTGGTCCTGGCGAAAGAAATATCAAAACAGAAATCTTTCTCGCGTGAGAAACTAACTTGTTCCAAGTTGGGCGAATAATTCCTAAAGAGCGGATAGATTACAAGCTCTTTAGAGCAGACTGGGCGCCATTTCATCCGATTGAGATGAGGTTTTCACCAGAAATCATAGAATTCTATACAGAAAACTGTTATAAAATTTTTACTATTTCTTACCTGAATTTTCTTTTTGGATGCCAAATTTAGACAACATATATTACGTCACAATAGCAATCAGATGGGATGAAATAAACACCTATAAATAGGTAATTTATCAACCTACTTGCCTGCCAAGTTTCGTTACATTCAATGCATTCTACTTCTATCTATGGCCTAAATTTGGAAGGAAGGGAGGAGAAGCCCTAGCAAACCGACCACCGTGTGTGGACAGGGCCTCACACTTCATGACGTGGCAGTGATTACAGAAAAAAAAAAAGTGGCATTATTTTAAATTTTCACATTATTTTCACACTGAACATATTTAACACCTTTTTCGAAATTTTCATGGAAATTAACGTAAACATAAGGTCATTCATATGTGCCCAATTGCAGCTGAGGCTGTCATCGAAATATCACAATGTGTGTAATTAGTGTCCCTCCTACGCCACAATTTCAATCGAAAAAAGCCATTAAGCAACTTAAATTGAAACTTAAGATATAAAACAGGGAAAATTTACTCTACGACGACTATTTCTGGGTAAAATGTAAAAAAAAAAAAAAAATTGATGGTAAAAATGAATATGAAATTGTATTGTTTCAAATAAACCCTACGGAAGAGTGTACCAGCATTTAAAACCAACGGGACAACGATAATGACCAAAAAATGAACAAGAAAATGAATGCCTAAGTAGCTCGATGTGGAAGTGGCGGCAAAAACTTTTACTGAGTAATATGTAAGCTAAAATGTATATTGTAATTGCGGGAGTTTTCTGATGTTTGCAGAGGCACCTACTATGAAAGAGATAAAATATTACGGAGAGAACGACGGAGAAATCATAGAGACAATTTAGCATTTATTGCAGATGTTTGATCAACTGAACGCGAAAGAGCTCTTTTTCGAAACTTAATAAATAGAGTAGTAGCTGTAGTAATTTTACAGCGTTGACTGTTTTAATTTTCTTCCTAGATATATTCAGTTCATATTGAAACTGACAGCAGCATGATCAATTACAGTGTATGCTGCCACAGATTAGGTAAACATTTCCTAATTGTGCAATCCCGCCAAGTGTGCACAGTTTGCATGGGTATGAAATATCCGCTGTGCCGTGTGCTTATGGTTTTTGAGCACATTTTCCAGCAGTCTCCTGAACACCATCGACGCGTTAAATGCATAAACTCTGGGTTTAAGGCACACTTTAGAAGTACTGTATAAAGTAAAGGGGAACAATTCTTGCTAATTTTTCAGCAATTTGGTGTTCAAATAAGGTCTTTTTTCATTTTTTTTTCTACACGCAATTACCTTCCAGTTGTAAATGTACTTAATAACTCAGTGACTAATAAAAAAACAACCTCTGTGTCTAATTAAAAACTGCAGGCAGAAAACTGTTTTTCTTATTTAGCAGCATATTGCTATGCGTGCTATGGTTAATTTATAATTCAGAGATACGGATTTCAGACCAGCGGCTTTTCTGAATTTGAGGTTTTCGAAAAACTGTGGTGTCAGGATAATCATATGACATCCCTGAATGAAGTGATCAATGACTGCTCTTTTTTTAAAATTAGCCAATAACCACCATCTGCCAGATTTAGCAGTAAGTCGTTATGCGTTCTATGGTTAAAAAACGTCGGCTTTTAATGTTCGTGGTAAACGGAAAAACTTTTTTGGAATTGATGTTTTTTAAAACCATTGGTGTCAGGATAATCAAATAATTTCCCTGAGTGAAATGACCAATGATTGCTTTATTTTAATAATCCAATAATCCTCATCTGTCAGAACAAAACAGAAATCTTTCTCGCGTGAGAAAACTAACTAGTTCCAAGTTTGGGAGAATAATTCCTAAAGAGGGGATAGATTACAAGCTCTTTAGAGGCAGACTGGGCGCCATTTTCATCCGATTGCGATGAGGTTTTCACCAGAAATCATAGAATTCTATACAGAAAAAACTGTTATAAAAATTTTTTACTACTTCTTTCCTGAATTTGTGTTTTTTGGATGCTCTTTTTTTTAAATTAGCCAATAACCACCATCTGCCAGATTTAGCAGTAAGTCGTTATGCGTGCTATGGTTAAAAACGTCGGCTTTTAATGTTCGTGTAAACGGAAAACTTTTTGGGATTGATGTTTTTAAAACATTGGTGTCAGGATAATCAAATAATTTCCCTGAGTGAAATGACCAATGATTGCTTTATTGTAATAAGCCAATAATCCTCATCTGTCAGAAGAACAATGTGTTTTAGCTATAAGTATAGCGGTCTGTTATCTCGAGTACACTTCCTTCGCTGGATACAACATCATGTTGTCTCTAATTATCGCTGCAGCAGTTCTCTGCATTCCAACCCTTACTGAAGGTGGGAGCCGCCTTTGACAGGGACCTCTTCTGGTTCTAAATTAATGTATCGAACTTTTTTTGCTTTCAAAAACACGATAAGAGTAACTGTACCAAGACTTTTTTTTCTGAATAAAATGTGCAAAGTAATTGTAAATTGTTTTAAATAAACCCTACGGAAAAGTGTACCAACATTTGAAACCAACGGGACAACGATAACGACCATAAGCGAACAAGTAAACGGTTGTCTAAGTAGCTCGATGTGGACGTGGCAGCAAAACATTAACTGAGTATCTAATTGGCTAAAATGTATATTTCGATATTTTTGGTTCGGCAATGTTTGCCAGGACACACCCACTACGAAAGCAAATTTAAATCTTAAGGAAAGGAAGAGAGGGAAATCATAGAGACATTTTGCCTTTTAGTGTAGATGTTTGATGAATGCGAAATATATATATATTTTTCGAAACTTAATAAATAAAGTGGTAGCTGTAGTAATTTTACAGTGTTGAGTGTTTTAATTTGCTTCCTGAATCTATTCAGTTTGATATTAAAACTGACAGCAGCATGATCATTACAGTGGTTGTTGCCACAGCTTGAGCAAATATTTCCTAATAGTGCACCCGAGTGTGTACTGTTTGGATGGGTATGAAATACCCGCTGTGCTTGAGTGCATGCTTATTGTTTTTTAGCATATTTTCCAGCCCTCTCCTGGACACCAATAATGCATTAAAAACTGCGGGCAGAAAGTGCCTTCCTTTTTAGCATGAATTCGTTATGCGTACTGTAGTTAAATTATGATTTAGAGAAAGGATTTTTAAGACGCGGCTTTTCGTGTTCGTGAGGATGGTAAACTTTTGGGAATTGAGGTTTTCGAACAATATTGGCTTCAGGATAATCCTATAATTCCTCTAAGTAAAATGACCAATTATTGCAGTTGTTGTTGTCGTCGTTGTTGTTGTTGTTTTTTTTTCTTAATAGCCAATAATCACCATCTGTCAGCTGAACAGTATGTTTTAGCTATAAGTATAGAGCTCTGTTATCTCGAGTTCGCTCTCTTCTCTGGATAGAATATCATGTTGCGGCTGTTATCTGCATTTCAGACTTTAGTGAAGGTAGGAGACGTTTTAATAGGATTTTATTCTGATTTTGACTTCCTGCTTGACTCATGCTATGTTATTATAACTATGGTATGGAACTTTTTTGCCTTGAAATAAAACATGTTCAGTTAGTGTTCTCCCTAAGCGCAATTAAGTCGAGAAAGACATTAAGCGACTTATTAAGTAAAACAAGATATAAAACAGAACAAAAGTAACTCTACCAAGACTATTTTCACGTAAAATCTTCAGTTACTATAAAAATGAATGTAAAAATAATTTGTTCCAAATAAAACCTACGGAAAAGTATACCATCATGGAAACAAACGGGACAATGATAATGATCATAAGTGAACATCAAGTAAATGGTTGCCTATGTATCTCGTCGTGGACGCGGCAGCAAAACTTTTTACCGAGTACCTAATCGGCTAGAATGTATATTTCGGTATTTTTCTGATGTTTGCAGACACACCCATTACGAAAGAGACTAAATCTTGAGGAGAGAAAGAAAGGGAAATCACAGAGACATTTTGCCTTTTAGTGTAGATCAATACGAAAAAGATGTTTTTTTCGAAACTTAATAAATAAGGTTATAGTTGTAGCATTTTTACAGCGTTGAGTGTTTTAATTTGCTTCCTAGATATATTCAGTTTATATTGAAACTGACAGCAGCATGATCATTACAGTGTATGTTGCCACAGATTAGGTAAACATCATGTTTCCTAATTGTGCAATCCAAGTGTGCACAGTTTGCATGGGTATGACATATCTGCTGCGCTCGAGGGGAGCAATTCTTTGTAATTCTCAGCAATTTGGAGTGCAAACAACGTTATTGGTTAGATTTTTCTACACGTATTCATCTTCCAGGTATAAGTCTACGTAACAGTTAATAAAGATCAACATTTGTGTCTAATTAAAAACAAAAAAATAAAAACAGCAGGCAGAAAGTGTTTTCTTTTTTTAGCAGTAAGTCGGTATATCTGTGCTTTTCGTCTTCGTTTGACGAAAACGTTTGGGAATGGGGGTTTTTGAAACCACTGGTGCCAGGATAATCATATAATTTCCCTTAGTGAAAAACCAATAACTGTTTTCTTTTTAGTTAGCCAATAATCACTATCTGTCAGCAGAACAATTTGTTTTAGCTATAAGTATAGCGGTCTGTTATCTTGAGTACACTTTCTTCTCTGGATAGAATATCATTTTGTCTCTGCGGATTATCGCTGCAGCAGCTATCTGCATTCTAGCCCTTACTGAAGGTAGAAGCCGCCTTGATAGCAATTTCTTTGGTTCTAACTTCCTGTCTCATGTTGTGCTATTGTAACTAGTATATTGGCCTTAAGGACGTTCGCGCCCAAAAACTTCCCACGCACAGATTTTTTTTAAACTTTGTCTGCAAGTAGAAAATGATAAGTTTAGATTAAAAACGTAAAAAAAAATCGGGGGTCACTGAACTCGTTTTGAAGATGAGGCGTATTACAGACCATAGCATTTCTAGGATTTCCAGTCATTCAAGGCGATTTTGCCCAGATTCATTACTATCGGCATAAAGTTAATTTGAAGAATCATATCTAAGTTATGTGTATTTAACACAGCATATATAGGCCTATTTGATAGATCTTTGCTACATATGTCATTAAATCAGCTAGAATTAGCCTTAAAAAATACAACTTTTAAGTTACGCACACCTGTATCTACGTGCCAATTCGACCCTATTTGAATAGTATATGAGAAATAATTAAAACTTCCCACGTACAGATTTTTTTGTTTTTTAGTATAATGGAAAGAATCAGAAAAGGAAGTGATCTGCCGTAAAAAAATTGGGGGTCACCGAGCATCCAACAAAAATATTCGCACACAAAGTTAACGTAAAGGTCACCAGCTCTATATTTTGTTGAGTTTTCGACTCCGTGCGCGCGCTTGAAAATGACGTGGCACGTTCGTGACCAATGAATAGCGTGCGCACTAGAGATGCGCAGTAGCAATGGGCGCGAACGTCCTTAAAAAGAAAATTAAATAATAATAATAATAATAATAATAATAATAATAATAATAATAATAATAAGTATAGGAAATCGTATGAACGCGAGTGCATTTCGTGATATATGGGCACGAGTGATGTTTTTCAAGTTCTCAAAATTGCACGAGCCGCAGGCGAGTGCAATTTGAGAATTTGAAAAACATCACGAGTGACCATATATCACGAAATGCACGAGCGATCATACGATTTTTTATTTATAATATTCTCAACAAAATTATAAAAAAAATCGAGAAAATGCGACCGTCACGCTTCTATGGACACGCAACTCTGAAGTGGCTTCCAACCTGCTCACATGTTTTATTTCGACCAATCAATTACAACCTAGTGACAGGTAAGCCAAGCGTGAATTTTCAGGTAAACTTCAGAAACTTTATAAGCTGAACAAGTTTCTATATCAAGAGCATGAAAAATCAGTTAAGCGATGGCAAGTTTGTAATTGTTCCGTAATGAGTTACCTCGAACAGACAGTTAATGCTGATCTGAACTTTTGGGTGAGCCGCCTGTCCTTGAATGACGCTAAACGTGACTTGACAGTTGTGGAAATTGTTTACCGTAAAAGCATGATGGCTGCTTGCTTGCTGGATCTGTTCCGTACTAGTTGGAAGAAAATACCACACTGAAAAACCTAGGAAACTGTTTGATGCTGTTGTCTGTGGAGTTCCGCTGATGTGTGATGTGTGCCGTGATAGCTGTCGATGCTTCCTTTCATTTCCTTCATTGTAGTCGTTCGGCGACTTTTCATTTGCGTGGCCGATCACCTGAATAATAGACTGCCTCTAAACGTTTGCTGCCCTCAGTTGCTTTCCACTACATCGTCTGAGACTAACTCCTGGACTGGAATCGCCCAGAGTTTTTGCTGTCCATAGTATTTCTTCTTCTTTGCTTGTCAGTGCACTTGCCGCGTTCGGCCTCTTCCATTTTCCTTGCTGGCGAAGATGTCTTACTTTTCGCTCGAGCACGAACTTGGACTGATAAAACTCCCTGCCCCGTGTAATTGAGTACATGTAGTCACGTTCTTTTAAACGCCGATAAAAGGCTGCCAGCATGGACTTCAAACTCTCCGGTTCGTACTCTAATCCATCTTTGGTAAGTACTTCAGCATTTGTAACTTTTCATCGAGATCTTCGTGCTCATACTCCTCCAGTTAAGGATTGAATTTTCTTTCATTTCCCTAGTTTTCTCAGACATTCAACCACGTTTGTGTTAATTTAGTAGTGCTTTTGGTTTTTGCCTTTAGTTTCAGCTGGTCAACAACTATTTCGTCGGACGAAGTATACCGGCTTTCAGCCATTTTGTTTTTTGCTTCAGTTAAATTTCGCGCTTCCACTATAGTTTCCATAGCAACTTCCGTATTGCACTCTATAACCTCCATTTGCACTCTATAATCTATTTATGCACTCGTTATTGACCAATCAAATACTTGAAATTTTGTTGAGTATATTATAATAATAGTAATAATAATAATAACATCCCAAGATGTGCAGTCAGTGTTCTCTCTAAGCTCAATTCAGTCGAGAAAGACGCTAAGCAGTTAGAGTAAAACGTAAGATATAAATTCAGATAAAACTAAATCTTCCAATACTAATTCGGAAAAAAAAAACTCTTCAAAGTCATTGTAAAAATGAATTTAAAAGCGAATTGGTCAAAACAAACCTAACGGAAAAGTGTATCAACATTTGAAACCAACGGGACAACGATAATGACCATAAGCGAAGAAACAAACGGTTGCCTTAGTGGCTCGATATGGACTTGGCAGCGAAACTTTTACTGAGCACATAATCGGCTATAATAAATATCTCGGTATTTTTCTGATGTTTGAAGACACACCCACTCATAAAGAGGTTAAACCATACGAAGAGGTAGAGAGGGCAATCGTAAAGACGTTTTGGTTTCTAGTCATACGTGTTAAATCAAGACGAAAGGGTTTTTTTTTTCGTGAAATTTACTAAATAAAATAGCAGCTCTAGTAATTTTACGGCGTTGAGAGGTTTTATTTGCTTCCAATATATATTCAATTATATTTAACATTGGAACTGACAGCAGCATGATCATTACAGTGTATGTTGCCTCAGCTTACGTAATAATTTCCTAAATTTCTAACCCATGTGTGTACAATTTCAATGGGTATGAAATATCTGCTGTGCTAGAGTTTTTTAAGGAAACTTCACAGGTACTGTATACAGTAAAGGGGAACAATTCGTTGTAATTCTCTGCAATTTGGAATTCAAATAACGTTTCTGCTTAGGTTTTTCTACAGGTTTTTCTACAGGTATTCATCTCATCGAGTTGTGAGTCTGCGCAACAATTAATAGAAAAGCAACCTTTGTGTGTATTTAAAAACTGCAGCAATTATATTATGTAATTGTAACTATAGTATGTTGATTTTTGTTTTTGCTTTAAAATATCCCGAGATGTGTAATTTGTCTTCTCCCTAAGTTCTATTCAGTCGAAAAAGACACTAAGCAACTAAGAGTAAAACTTTAGATATAAAGCACGATAAAAGCAACTCTACCAAGACTATTTCTGGATAAAGTCTTCAAAGTTATTGTAAAAATAAACTTAAAAAAGAACTGTTCCAAACAAATCTTACTAGGAAGTGTATCAGTATGTGAAACCAACGGTTGCTTAAGTAGCTCGATGTGGACGTGGCAACAAAACTCTTACTGAAGGCGTAATCGGCTGGAATGTATATTTCGGTATATTTCTGATGTTTGCAGACACACCCACTCATATAAAGAGATTAAACGGCATACGGAGAGGTGGAGAGCGCAATCATAGCCTGACATTTTGGCTTTACAAGCCGTAAATGTTCAACCAACACGATTTTTTTTCTTTTAATTTACTGAATAAAGTAGTAGCTGTAGTAATTTTACAGCGTTGGGTATTTTAATTTGCTTTTTAGACATATTCAGTTTAATATTGAAACTGACAGCGTCATGATCATTACAGTGTATGTTGCCATAGCTTAAGTTACTATTTCGCAATTGTGCAATCCAAGTCTGCACAGTTTGAATGGGTATGAAATATCCGCTATGCTTGAGTGTTTATGGTTTTTGAACACATTTTTCATCCATCTCCTTAACACCAATGACGATAAATTCTGGATTTTAAGGGGGACTTTACAAGTACAGTAAAGCGCAACAATTCCTTGTAATATTCAGTAATTTAGCGAATAACGTATTTGCTCTGTTTTTTTTTTTTTTTTTTTTTTTTTTTTTTCTACATGTATTTATCTTACAGTTGTAAATCCACGTAACCATTGATAAAAACCAACCTTTGTGTGTAATTAAAAACTGCAGGCAGAAAGTACTTTCTCTTTTAGAGGTAAGCTGTTATGCGTCTTATGGTTAAATTGTTATTCAGAGAAAGGATTTTCAAAATGCACGTTTTTCGTGCTCGTGTAGACGGAAAACGTTTTGAAATTGAGCTTTTCGAAAACGGTAGTGTCAGGATAATCATGATTTTCTTGAGTAAAATGACCAATGATTGCTCCGTCTCCGCCTCCGCTTTCTGACCGTCTTCAGGAATGAAACCTCCGTTTTTAAATTCCTCTGGCGTAATATGGACGGAACTTAATAGCTGTGTCCCGCAATTTTTCTTTCTTTTGTTCTTGTTCCGTAAAGAAGGTTTGGTTTTAACCTAACTTGTAATTGTAACCCGTGTTGACTCTTCGCGGACGGTGCATAAATACTCAAAAGAGGAACTTGACCAATATTTAGTCATGTTCTTTGGTGCGCGTAGTGAATTACACATATTTACAATATAAACAGCACTGGTCCCTCACCCAGTGTTTGAAACGTACACCTCTCGCAGTGGAAGTGAAACTGCTAGTGAGAGCTAAATATGTACCTTGCATACGGCAGCTGCGCCCGCAGTAAATGCGGCCGTCAAAACTTAGCTGTCCTACCGAAAAGATACGATAAAAGTCATTTCCTACACAGCTAACATAAATGAAGACAATACTTAACAATAATTCCTCGAGCCCTCATGGGCTCTGAGTCAATAGCAAATGAGGCCGAAGGCCGAATGGGCTATTGACTCAGAGCCCATGAGGGCGGGAGGAATAATTGTTTTAGTAAAATCCAACTAGTTGGTCGAAAAAATATCGAGACAAAACATCTTTCGCTAGTTAAAACCATTGATTTGGTTTTCAAAGCCGGTGCTTTTCGCTACTAGTGGGCTATAACAAATAGCCTACTAGAAGCTCAACCAATCAGAACGCAGCATTGATAATAGACCACTTGTTGGATTTTAATAAAAATATTTATTTGGCATCTTCTAATAGTTACCTTGAGAATTCTTGGTTTAATATAATGAATATATAAACGTCATTTTTTTTTCTCAGAATAACAGAATTATTATTATTAAATATTAAATACTTATATATATTCATTCAAGACCTTTTAATCCATTGTTCGGTGGAAAAAAAAGACAGTACAGTTATCATTGGTATTTTATTAATTTTTAGAGTAGGGCCTATAGGAACGTATCGCGAAAAAGTAATAATAGATATACCTAGTTATATACTAATTTTTAAATTACTTACGGTTGATTGACTGCAATGTGATTACATTTTTATAGGGTGTGGTAATCGTCCAGCCGGTGCCCGTATAGTTGGTGGCGTAGATGCCAAGGCTCACTCATGGCCGTGGCAGATTTCTCTCCAGGTAAATGGTGGACACATTTGTGGAGGATCCCTTATTAAGCCTGATTGGGTAGTAACCGCCGCCCATTGCGTAGCTAGGAACAAAAACCCGAGTGGTTACACGGTAGTTGTGGGTAAGTTATGTGGTAGTTGAGGTCAAGAATCGCTAGTACATATATGTTACTGGCCGGCTGTGAAGTCCATACATACCGCCACCGATTTACTTGCAGTGAAAACCTTTGACCGGGGTCTTAAAAATGCTACATATTCCAGCCTGAGGTCACAGTTTTTCGCTACACCAACTGACCCTAGATCGGGCAATAAAATGTTATTTTTTAAATTATTTATTTATTTATTTTTTATACACCTAATTGCAATAACGTTGTCACAGAAAAAAGCAGAAAGCAAAAAGCCAAAAAGGAATTAATTAGGGAAATTTAAATTTTCATCGTTCTTAGATGCTGTATATGAACGAAAAAAGCATTTTTTTTTATTCAGGTCATTTATTTAAATTATATTTTTCATTCATGTACAGTATCTGAGAGCAATGGAAATTAAAATTCCCTAATTAATTCTTATTTGGCTTTTTGCTTTTTGCTTTTTTCTATGACAACGTTATTGCAATTTGGTGTATATACAAGCAACAATTTCTAAATGATGCTTAGTTGAGAACATGTCAATTAATCCCAAATCAGTGCAATTTCACTAGTACAAAAAAGTGAAACTGAGTTCCAAAAATTGAAATTGGATAATGCTGGCCAACAGTTGATTGAAGCTAAAGGCATTTCATCATGATAGAAGGAAAGAGCAAAAGCACGTGTATTTATGCTTTCCTTCCTGAAACACTGTTAACCTTACTAAAGGAACACCAAACTACCACATCCCATAATACTAATCGGTAATTGTCGCGTTCACTTACGCTTGTGTGGAACAACTTTTGTCGAAACAGCCGTATATATAAGAATCAGTGAAGCCTGATAAATAAAACATAATCTTATACAAAAAGAGAGAGGGTACCAGAATAAGAAGGCTATCAGATATTAAAGTACTACGGTATTATTTTAATAACGGTATTTATTTTATTGTTTTAGTATATTATTTTAATGTATTATAAAGTAAGCATGGTATATTCTAGTAATGTTGATATAATAACACAAGGTATTTTCGCATTTTGATTGGTTCTCGCCTATGATCTATTAGAGGACAGATGCATCATTGCCGTCGGCAGTCGGGCGAGACCAAACCAACAGCAAAGCTGGTCTTGAAGTTACTTTAAGTTAAGAAATCACTGATTTGTCTCGAATTTAACGAACCAATAAACAAAACTCAACTTTTCTCAGTCTCAAAAATAATTGCTGACTCAGACTGATATGAGGAATTAAGTATCAAAACATAACTTTTTAAAATAATCACATAACCTTACTTTCCGACGCGAGTTTCAAAAAGGTTTCAGGGCACAACAGTGAGTATAGCTCAGTACGACAGCTTACGGCCAACACGTTTTTGTTTTTATAAAACAAACGCGCGGTAACATAGGATCTGTTTGTTAAATTCTGTATAGTATTTCTAGAACAGATTTTACATACGTTTAAGGACATTTTTAGGTGATTGTCACTAGAAGCAGAAAAAGAAACTTAATCAGCCTTAACCCCGAAATCAAAGGTTCTTATGTGTGGCGTTTTTGTATCGCATTATATTTTGTATTTATTCTAGTTCTGTTAATGCTTCTTGAATCACAGGCGCGCACACCAGAACTGGATCCACCCCTGTGCAACAAACTTTCAATCTAAGCAGTTGCTCTCCCACGAGAGTTTCTCAATGAATCATCTGTGGAGCGACATTGCTGTTCTGCAGCTGGATCGTCCTGCTCAGCTCAGTGAAAAGGTAAACTTGGTGTGCTTGCCCCCTGAAGGAAGCAGAGTTGCAGCTGGAACTAGATGCTTTATAACAGGTATTTTATCTTACAAGGCTCGTGCTGACACCGTCATTGTTAAAATTTTTTGAGAAAAAATTGGCGTGCAAAAACTGCAAAATGTATGGGTGACAATTACATGAGCGCATGCATTCTTAACATAATGTTGAGTTTTTAAGCCCGCGTCGCACAAAATATTCACGATATAGATGGGTGTAAGGTATCAGTATACCCCAAAATTAATCATATCTCTTTTTTTTTGTTTTACAAAAAAGTGTTTTTCAGTTTTTCATATAGATCTTATTGCGATCTGTCATTTAAAAACAAGTCTTGTAAAAAAGATTGATTCTAAGCAGAGTTACAAGCAAAAGACGTTTCTATGCATTAACTACTTCTTATTGATAACTGTCAACCGGTTGCCAAGGGAAGTAAACGTCCATTAGAAACGTGGATGACAGATTGCGGCGTATGTACCAATGTCAAACGTTCGTGGACAGTTTAGAATTCGATGAGCTGTTCTCAGTGTTCTCCGTTGGTAGTTTATTTATTTACGCTTAAATTTGTCGTCGAAGAAGCGCAGAAGTTCGGGTCCATTTTCAAGTCAGAACGAAGCACCACAGTAACTGCAAAAAAAAAAATAAATAAATAAAAAACTAAAATAAAGCTGATGAGATAGTTGGCCAGCGACAACGCTTCCACAGTTGCTTGCACTAGACGAGGAACACATTTGGCATTCGCTAAGCATAACTTCCAGGGCGCTTTCGCCGCTCGAGGTCGTAAACAGTGACATCTGAATCCAATCAGTATCTCGTGGGGGTCGTTTACCTTGATTACAAACTCGATTAGTGAGCGTGCATGGTTACTTCGGGAATAGGGCGTTACACTCGGAAAGCAATCTTTATCTATTTTAATGAACAAACCCTCGCAATCTACAGGTCTGAAGCCTACAGCAAATATATACTTTAGTGGGGTTTGCGTCAAACGTCCGACCGCAATGCGGTACCAACGAGTGATGGCCATTTGGGATATACCTTAATTTTCCTGGGATAGTTACTCAAGCTGTGTCCATTTAGTTGTCAGAATTTATGTCTCTGCAGCTCTGCCCAGAAACTGTATCGCTAATGAAACAAATATTGTAAACAAAGATTCTTTTATACTGTCTTTGGAGTGAATTGAGTCCAGCAAGAACGTAACGTAAGTTTTGTCATTGTTAACAATTCAACTCGTCAAGATAGGGCAGACTTATTGGAGGAGGTCCTGCCGCAGATACACCCAACAAGCAGAACGTCCTGTCGTGGCACACAACCAATGCAGTCGTATAAACGGCCAACTGATTCCCGTTGAAGAAGCCAGTATGGTTTGTGCAGGAAGTGGAGTTGCAAACCAAGCAGGCGGTTGCCAAGGAGACAGCGGTGGTCCTTTCGTTTGTGAAGAGAACGGGAAATGGGTGTTGCGTGGGGCTGTCAGCTGGGGAGATCCAACGTGCAAGACCAACTATTACACTGTGTTTGCTCGTGTCAGCAGTTTCATTGACTGGATCAATCAGAAAATGTCTGGCAGTGGTGAGGTTATCTTGCACTGAGAAATACATTTATGTTCAGCAGCAATAGCCGATAGTTTTCTTTTTTATATTTTTATTGCATGCATTGTTCTTGAAGGATTTAGTGGGATTCATTTGCGCAATTAATTGGCTTAATTTATAGTTTACTGATTTCATTCATTCAGATCAGGGAAACATTTACAACATAGCGATTAATTGCATCGGAGTTCTGCATCAAGCTTCTAACTTCTGAGAAAAGTGGCCATGAGCCACTGAATTTGGAAAATCTAAACAGTGAATATTTTGATGACACTAACTTGAGGTTCTAATCCGTAGAGTCAATGTTAAAAGCCACTGACATTCTTGAGGAAGAGAGCAAAACGAAACGGTTAGATAATACACGACGAGACGTGACGCCGAAAAGAAAGGTTGAGGAATTCCTGAACCCTCAAATTAGTTAAGACAAATCGAGCAATTTCAGTTTTTAATGGACAAAGACCTCGTACCAGAATAACTTTGAGTACGCCCCGATAGTTTCAATATATAATTTTTGTTAAAGCCAACGATATATATAGTTACCTGAAATAACAGCAATAAAATTTCCCTTGAAGACTCGAGAACATTTGAATTTCAAACTTTACAGAAATTGTGAAATCACAGGTTAATTCCACCATCAGTTTCATTTGACCAGTGCTTTCAAATGTTCTAAATGAACTTGAAGATTTGTTTTCGACATTTGGGTAGAAATGTTTTGTTTTCAGAGGGTATTTAATGCACTCGTGCAGTAGTTCGCAATGCAACATAAGTGGCATTGGTAGAAAATTTTTATCCACTTCTTAGGCAGTCCCTGCGTTAACGTTGAAAATCCATGGCGAGGATGATGATGCAATTATTATTATTTTTTTCGTTCCTAACTAACTTTTAAGTTTACCTCATTAGCTGTTATGCCTGTTCATAAATTTGTTTACTCACCCACTCATCCTCTAGGTATAGGTCACAGGGGAGGAAGACTTAAGGTCGCATTTTATTCTTTGTACCCTGCTTCGAGAAGTAATGAGCAGTGATGTTGCATGCTTTTAATATAGGTTATATCATTCCTGGTAATAAATAAACCAGTCTCGTGCTGTCGGTGAAAGAAAACTGAACAAAATGAATAGAAGTAAATAACACAAAGTTCGTTGATTTTTTTTTTTTTTGCCTGAATTCATACTTAATTACATTTGTTACTACTGCTTTAGGCGGTGGTGGCCTTTCATGTTGGGACAGAAGTAAATACTGTCATTTGGTCACCACTGACCACTGCTCCTACCTTTCACTGGTGAGAAAGGACTGCAAGAAGACTTGTAAGCTATGCTAGTAACATGCAGCATTCAGGTTTGTTTATTAAGCATCAGGCATTTTTTTTTGCAAGCTTCTATTGTGATATTGTTATGTCTATTTTTGCTGTTAATCACATCTATGTCTCTTTGTTGTAACAATCAAATAAAATATTGTAGTGGGCATTATTTGTTAGTGGCGTTTGTTTTGGGTTGGTTGTAGAAGGAAGGATTAAGTGGCTGTCACCCTGAGTAAATACAGGATGTCATATTAATAACTGCCGACAGTCCGAAGTCAGCTTTGAAAATGTTCTTACCCACCCAACAAAACAATTACTGATTTATCCAGATTGAAAGGGGGAGAGGGAGGGGGGGGGGGGGGGGGGGTGTCAAGGGAGTCAGAACCTGAAGGCGGTACTTTTCTTTGATTCTTGAAGTTTAATTTTTGTTTTTCGTTTTGTTTTTGTTTTTTTTTTAATTTTTTTTTTATGGTCTTGCAACAGCTACAATTCTTCCACTGTCACTACCAGTTCTATCATTACTTACACAATTATGCCTTTACAGAACCGTAATTACTTACAATACTCACAATACCAAAACATCTAAATATAACAGACCTGGTCAGGATGCAGAGGAATTCACAAGATAGCAGCTATAACTATCTCAGAGGGCGTCTTTTCGTTAATTGATGATAAATATTTTGCTTTAATTGATATTTTCCCAATTGTACTTGAGAGATAACTTATTGATAAATTCCAGCATTTAAATGCCCTTACTATTGACTTTGTTTGAATATATGCAATGACGCATAGATAGGGTCAAGTAGTTAGATTTATACCGGCATTCATCATCAGTTTTGATACCAATTTCCTAGTTGTTACGATTCTGTAAAATTAGTTTAAACTGAAACTGATTCGTTTAGTCTGTTACCTTAAAGACCTTTTCAGTGCATTGAAAATACTGGTCCACGAATCCCTATTTATAAAAAAAAAAAAAGTTTTCACTCCAACGTTTGAGGCCAGTTTGATCATGGGTGTCAGTCTTGGAAACAAGCAATTAAATAGAATCAGGAGCTCGATTCAGAAAATTAGTCGACTAGATGGCCAAAGTAAGTTCCAGATTTGCAAGGTACTTAAGTAGATTTCCTGAAACTTGCGCTAATTCAATTAAAGACTAATAAATGTAACGTCGTAATGCAATAAACCAACAAAATCTTAACAGTTTAACGTCTGTCACGTAACATGGGACGATTTGTCCGCTAGGTGTGGTATAAAATAAGGTTTATGCCAGAAAATGCTGCCTAAAGAAAGCACTGAAACAAGAGCATAAAAAGTTAACTGTCAAAACTTAGGTTCATTGCACAAAACAAAGCAGAAACTTTCACGATATGCTTAGTTGTCTTGTTTTATAATAGAGCAGAAAGTGTTAAGGTGAATAATTTAAAACACTACCTCAGAAAGTTGTAGCTGGTTGCCATAGCAACCATTTTGAGTAAAAACTTCAAGCTTTGGTTTTTCTTCATGAGTGCAATAGCATACGATTTGCCTTATTCTCACCAAACGGGAAACAAACCTTTTCGTCCATTCTAGAGTAGCATTCATCGTGATTGAAGTAGGCAGCAGTTAGTAAAGGTCAACATTGACTCCCTTAGTATCAAGCCTTCTGTCTCTTTTCTTTAAGAATCCATTCCGAAGCGATCTCCGAGACTACTCCCCCGCTATAGCTGCTGTTTGTTGGACAAACTCACCGTGAAAGGCTTTCTCCTTCCAGCTCTTAACTTGCTCTTCTTTTATCTTTCTTTCATAGTCCTGGAGTTTTTCTTCTTCAAAAACCAATTTCTCTTTCATTGCCGCTTGAAGCATCCACTCTGTGCTCTCCCTTAGGTAGTCATACAGGGATCTTCTTTCCTTTCTTACACACTCCTCAATTCCAATCAATCCTCTTCCCCCTTCCTTCCTTGGCAGGTACAGCCTTACATTACTCCTGGTGTGTAGACAACCATTCATTGCCAAGATCTTCCTAGGCCTAGTTCTCCTATCCATGCTGGCCATTTCCTCCATTGTCCAATCCACCATCCCTGCACTGTAGCGTACTACGCCTACAGCCCAAGTATTGATACCACCAATCAGATTTCCTCCATTCAGTTTTGATCTACATAACTTCGTGACTCTTCTAATATACTCCGATGTTGTTTTTACTTTCATCTTGTTATTGAGATTCTGGGTCAACTGCAAAATGCCAAGGTATTTGTAGCCTTCTTCCCCTATTTCCCCTATTACATTAGTTATAAAAATATATATATATATATGTATATGTTTATTAGTATTACTATTATTTTATGTTCTACAGCTTTACGTGGTAGCAGTGACGACCTTTCATCTGTAAAGACGGTCATGTAAAGTGTTAGGTTCTGGACAACATCCGGCTCTTGGCACAATCATGTCAAAGGTTTCTGCATGAAAACCGTGTCGTTGGTAATTTTTGGATTCTGTTGGTGTTTTTTTCTCCAGCAAAACACGATGACAGTCTTAATCCTGAATGCAGTAAAATGTTTGCCAAGTATACGAGAGGATGTAACAAAAAATTCTATTAAAGACCTACTTAGAGCGTTCTTTTGAAACAGTTCTCCGTTACAATATTGAAAATGTGTGAATTGGTATGTTTTCATTTCACTTTACCCGCTGTATTCACTGTATGAATGAAATCCACGTTAGAAGGGTTGACTATTTCCAGAGCCATCCGGGGGAAGGGCAGGCTGACAAGAATACTCAAGCATGTTAAGGCGTGGCTCATCTCCAGTGCAGACCACTGGAAAGATAAAACCGTTTTTGGTCTAAAGCAACGTTGTTTTTATCCCAGGGGGTGCCAAAAACTTACCACAAACAAAACTTGGTATCCTCAAACTCCTTAAAGTGTCTTTGTGGTGTTCACGTGACTCGTGACGTCACAGGCCTGCTCAAGATGAATTCTAAGATGGGCCAAGGATAGTGAGCTATCTCAAAAAACTAACCATAAGAAATTTTTAACCACTTTCTAAAGCTTCTATTTCTGTCCTGAATGGATGAACCCCCTAATTATTTAAGGCTATATAAGGAAAGAAAGAAGGTCACGTGACCTCTTTTACGTAATAACTTTTAAACTGAATGTTTCAGTCAGCCATTCAGGACAGATTCCTGCAAGGGACATCAGCACAATTGTAAAAATACTAGATTTGACAGTAATTGTATGTCATCTCGGCGGCCCATTTTCTGTTGTTTTTCAAAAAAATAAAACAATTAATTATAGTCACGTGACCCATTTTATCAGATGATATTGGTCTTAAAATATTAAGGTCGTCGAGATTTGTTAGGCTGCCAGTTTTGCAAAGATTATACCAAATTCTGGCAGAGTAATTACTGTTTTTCAGATTTTATGCAATGAGGCTTGAGCCATGCCTTAACATGCTTGAGTAGTTGATTACTAATATGAAAAAAAGGGGACCGGTTGCAGGCTCATGACATTAATTTTATTCTCATTTGAAAGCAAGTAAGGTTTATGCTATGTTATAAAACACCTTTCTTCTTGGTTGTAACCAGATGAAATACAACCTGCACTGCTTTGATCAAATTCATAATATCACACTTGCACACAGCTGCTTGTACTGCGCAAATAATGCCTTCCAGAGATATTTTCCCGTCATTCTCCTGTGCCATCATTTGCAAACAATTGTTCGTCCTACAGAACAAACACCTCGAGTGATGCGATTGCTAGGCAAAAACAGTCATAAACAGGCTGTTTAAACTTAACAACAGGGTACGAAATTAAAGTTTATGTTATTTCATTTCATTTTTTTTTTTTTTTTACCACCAGTTATAGTACATTACACGGTCTCCAAAAAATTAACTCACAACTGAAAAACATCCACGCCAACATCTATTGCTTCCAGGCAATAATAATGAAATATTTTGTTGGAAACTGCAATCCACTTGATGTGGTTGATGTTTTTGTCAGTTGTGGGCTATATTCAGAGACTGAGCAGTATCGATCTCGTGGAAACAGACATGAACTTTAATTTTGAGTTCTACTGCTAGCTTGAACAGCCTGTTTGCGACTGTACTCTGCTGCATGATAACGTCAAATATTGCTTATGAGAAACTGGTAGTATTTGGACAACCCGCCAGATGTATTAAGACAACAAAATAAAAACATTTGGGACTTAAAACCTTAACATTTCATCGTGTCTATTGAGTTCATAATCGACTTTTGAATCGTGCATGAAGATGGCTTTCAAGATGTACATGCTCATTGCTGTAGTTGCAGTTGTTCTGAGGCCCTCCGTAAGCCAGAGTAAGAAACTATGACTAGTACATTCTATTTAACGTTTCATAAACCAGATGTTATGATAGCCTTGTTTTGATTCCAAACTTGACTAAACGCGCTTAAGGTCCTTAAGAGCAGCTTCGTCTAATAATCGGAAAATAGCGGAAAAGGCGAGTGTCGCACAAAATGAAGCCCTGCGGTTCCTAGCTACAAAAAAATGGTTTTAACTTAAAGAAAACATTATTTTCTAGGCAATCTGTTTTCTATCCCACGCCCTAAGTCGCCATGAAAAAATGAGCTCATGTTCAGAGTCTCGTAAGCTGAAAAGTAAAAGTCGTCACTACATACTATTTTATGGCGTTTGGTTGCGGACAAAATATCCGCATCATAAAATCTGAAATGGAAAACACGAATATTCTTCCAAAAGAAGTAGATGTGTCCAATTGTATAAATACTTAGTCCAGAATTCTAAAAAAAAGTCTACCAAAATAACAAAATTCGAGGTCGAGAAAAAAATTAAATATGAAGTCGACAGAAACAAAAATTGAACTTGAGAATGTAAAAATACTAAGTCCAGAATTCTAAAAGTCGAAAAAACTAACAAATAAAAGGGGAAAAAATCGAATTTGAGAATTAAACAGTTTTTCTGTTATTGGAAGTCGAAAAAAATCGAGTCAAAAAAAATAAAATTCGAAGTCGACTAATTAAGCTAATGGGTGGCGAGCGAACGCTGACCGGCTCATAGAAACATTCAGCATCAGAACATTCAGAAAATCAAAATAGCGGCGCGTTGGCTCCCAAATTACGACGAGTTCTTCTTTTCTTTGGGGAACCTTCTTAACACATGCGAACAACAGCTAAATTCAACCTCTAGCGGATCGAAGTGAATTCCTTTTTCGACGTTTAGACGAGTACGAGAGGACACTTTTAACTCTGATATCAAGATTTTGTGAGACTTACAGCCACAAGCTGTCACAGCAAACGTGTCTTGCAGATCTTTAATACGCTAGTTCTGCGCCGCACGCGTTTTTTGCATTGTTTCCTCCTAGAACACCGGATGAGGTATAGTAGACGTTAGTCGGAGAGCCGACAGAAGAAGTGCCCCGACAGTAAGCTATGGCTTACAAAGATGGCCAAGGGTCGTTGTAACTCGGCAACTGCTTCAAACATTGCATGAAGTGTGCGGATTTCGCTGGAATGATATTGCAGAGACTCTTGGCATTTCCGACAGGACATTGCCACGAAGGCGGCATGAACTTGCAATGAGAGTGGAAGGGAGAGAAGTTTTCTTCACTTCAGATGCTGAACTGGCCAGGTATCTAGTCTAGTCTCAGTTCAGCATTTTAGAGTGAAGAAAATTCTCTCTCTTCCACTCTCATTCTAAATTCACGCCGCCTTCATCGCAATGTCCTGTCGGAAACGCCAAGAGTCTCTGCAATATCAGTCCAGCGAGATCCGCACACTTCATGCAGTGTTTGATGTTGTTGCCGAGTTACAACGACCCTTTGCCGTCTTTGTAAGCCATAGGTTTCTGTCGGGGCACTTCTTCCGTCTGCTCTCGAGCTCCGACTAACGTCTACCTCATCCGGTGTTCGAGTAGGAAACAATGCCTTTCGAAATGGGATCGCAAAAAACTTGTGCGGCGCAGAATTAGCGTATTTAAGAGCTGCAAGACACGTTTGCTGTGACAGCTTGTGGCCGTAAGTCTCACAAAATCTTGATATCAGAGTTAATTCCTCTCGTACTCGTCTAAACGTCGAAAAAGGAATTCACTTCGATCGCTAGGCGTTGAATTTAGCTGTTGTTCGCATATGTTAAGAAGGTTTCCCAAAGACAAGAAGAACTCATCGTAATTTGGAAGTCAATGCGCGGCCATTTTGATTTTCTGAATGTTCTGTATGAGCCGGTTTGCGTTCGCTCGCCACTCATTAGCTTAATTAGTCGACTTCAAATTTTATTGTTTTCTACTCGATTTTTTTCGACTTCCAATAACAAAAAAACTGTTAAATTCTCAAACTCGATTTTTTTCCTATTATTTGTTAGTTTTTTCGACTTTTAGAATTCTGGACTTAGTATTTTTACATTCTCAAGTTCAATTTTTGTTTCTGTCGACTTCATATTTAATTTTTTCTCGACCTCGAATTTTGTTATTTTGATAGAATTTTTTAGAATTCTGGACTTAGTATTTATACAATTGGACACATTTACTCCTTTTGGAAGAATGTTTGTGTTTTCCCCCCATTACAGATTTTATGATGTGGATATTTTGTCCGCAACGAAACGCCATACCAAACGCCATACCATACTATTTGAACAATGTACGATTTACAGTTAATTGCTAAGCTGCAGCAGTTGCACGTTTTTGGTTCCAAACTTAAACTCTGTCTATTAAATTAACCTTGCAATTTGTAACGGTACTATCACTTTACGATGATCACATTTCATTGTTTTTTTTGAGTATTATTATTTTGAGTATTATTATTATAATTGTTATTTTTAAGGCTGCGGACAACGTATGGCATCCAGAGTTGTTAACGGACAGACCGCACAGCGCCACGCCTGGCCTTGGCAGATTTCCCTCAGGGTTAACGGTGGCCACATCTGCGGTGGATCAATCATTGGCCCGTGGTGGATTTTAACTGCCTCCCACTGTGTTGAGAGAAACCCATACCCCAGAGGATACACTGTTGTTGTCGGTAACTGAGTTATTTACTTCAAACTTAATAGCAATTCTCACTGTTGTAACTTCTCTATTTACAGGCAAAATATAAATTAAAGAGCAAATACACCGATGGAGGAAATATTAATAGCTAAATTTCACCGGGTAACATCAGAAAAATAAGGTTAATATAATTGTGTCCGATAAATAAAAGGATTAAAAAATGACCTCGTGTATTTAAACATACTTAAAAGAGGGAAAGGTTATGAAGCCCGGGAAACATATACATCAAAGGAGCACACAAAGATGACAAGATTTATGTTGGAAGGTCCAAGGCCGTGCACGATCTTTTGAGCTGCGTTAATAAACCGGCAGTGCATGAATTACTTAGCCTAAACGTCTCTATTGGTTAGGTCCTCGGTCACAAGTAAATAAATATCGTGTTCTTTTCACGTTCAAGGTAAAAAAAAAAAAGAACAACAACAAAAAAAAACATACAACAAAGAACCTTGTCGAGGTCCATAGCCATGCCATTCGTTTCAAAGTAGTCAGTGGACAATTGAACATTACAATTAAGTTGAACTGGTACATTCCTCTCTCATGATTTGTTGGCGGTAAACTTAATGACAGTAGGCTACTATCCAAATGGTTTTGCTTCCAAGGTTGATAACCAAGGAAAATAGCTCTCCATACTCTCCCGAAACACTGATATATATATATTTTTTTCATTTGACTAACAGGAGCACATGCTCAGAGTGAACGACCGAGCCGTGATCAAGTATTTTACCTGAGGAGGGTGATAATGCATGAGCAATATCGTAATTTGAATTTTGATGTAGCTCTGCTGCAACTGGACAGACCTATCCAAATGAGTAACAAGGCAAGAGCTGTTTGTTTACCGGGACAAGGAAGTAGGATTCGACCTGGATCACAATGTTACATCACAGGTACTGAGCATGAATGACAGTTGATACCGAGAAGACCATCCTTATTTTAGTTTATTTTAACTATCATTATTTTTTTTACTTATCGAGGAACAAATTTAAATTAAATAACAACAATTCACACTTCACTATAAGATTTTGCTATGGCCTCCTTGGGGGTAATGAACTGGAAATTCTTCTTCAGCGTGCCAATAGGCCACGTCCAACCACTTCTGCCTCTTTCCAAACCGAAAACTGACCTTCCTTTGAAGTGAAGTATATATGAAGTAATCCATGTTTGAACTGCGGTTGTAGATGAAAGTGAAGGATGATCATCGCATTTAAGCAATTGGAAAGAAGAAGCCTGAAAAAATCAGCGGGATTCGAACCCGTGACCTCCGCGAATACCGGTACGATGCTTTACCAACTGCGCTATGAAGCCACACATTGAGAGCGAGGTCAATCTATTGAGTTCATATCTCCCGTGAGGAGTGAAATGATGTGAAGCATGTATGAAATTATTGATATTTGAACTGCGGTTGTAGATGAAAGTGAAGAATGATCATCGATGGTCATTCTTGACTTGAAGTTTTTAGCTTCTACAGGCACTATTTTTTTTTCTTTTCTTTCTTTTTTGAGACACCAATCTTGACACACTGTTTCCTTGGGCCCCGAAACACGGCCTGTGTCAAGGCGTGTTTCAGGGAGTAAGTGGGTTCAAGTATAAGACTCGATATAGTGAACGGGTCAGTTTGCAATTTATCTGCGTTGGCTGTTGGGCTGGCCGCTACATATTTTCGCTACACACGGCTAATGAATCCCAAAAAGACGGAACAGCTGTTTGTTGCGATCCTGTTTTATCGGTCCTTGTCATGTCGATTGTCTCCAAACGTCTTTCACGTAGTATCATAGATGCTACGTTGGCTGCGTTTATCATATGCGGACCCTTGCAGTTTCCCTTCTCTCACATAAATTACAAGTTTTGAGAAAAGAATAGCCAAGCTGTAAAAGAAAGGGAAAACAAGTCTTTTGTCAGTCAGAACGCAATCATGCATGGAAAACATACAACTACTATGTAAGATTTGTTAAAATAAGCCCGAAAGCTAAACAGGGAAGTTTTTTTTTTTTTTCTGCGAATCAGCTAGACGATCGAGAGCTTACTTCAAGCTGTAAACTAATCAGAATCAGAGTAAATGATGATTCAATGACGATCGAGGGACAAATACATCAATGTTTCTGGCTTTAGACGATTCAGCTCATACTGCCATTCATGTTTTGGTTGCTCGAGAGAGTTTTTATGATAATTGCTATGATAGGAATTATCATCATCATCGTCATCATCATCATCATCATCGTCATCATCATCGTCATCATCATCACCATCGTCATCATCATCATCATCGTCGTCATCATCGTCACCATCATCATCATCATTATCATCTTAGTCATCATCATCGTCATCATCATTATTCTTGGGTTGCGCGTGACGTCATCATTTTCCTAAATCCAAAACTGAAGAGCCACCAAATTTATTAATTTCATCAGGATGAGAGGGGGTATTGTTAATAACTTTTCAGCTCAATATCTTGCTTCGTCTAAAAACAGGCACAATTTAAATTTCAGAGTTATGGCGGTGCGTGACACAAAGCTATGAAATTTTTGTCGCAAAATATATAGTTATCTCGGGATTTTGAGCCTTTTTAGAAGTTAAAGTAATAGGAAAAGTGCTTATTTCAATGTTTGCTTGATCAGTTCAGATAATCGGTTGCCTAGATAGCGAAAATAAGTTCCAGATGTTTACGCTATTTTCCGGCCGCCATGATGGTGTCCCTTGGAGGTATACCAGCATGTCGGCTCCATACTGAGCTCTGTAAATTTATGCAAAATATTTTGCCGAATATTTGAAGTTTGGGAAAACGTGCAGAACTGAAACTTGGAGAAGTGTCTTATGTATTCATCTCCTATAGCCATAAAATTTCTTGACTTTATACACCGAAAGATTTCGAATTATCTTTTTCTTTTTTATTGCATGACATTGCAACCCAAGAATTATACAGTAATAGATCACAATTGACGTCAAATGCGAAATGTGAAATGGATTGTTAAAAAGTGGTTAATGTTAGTGCGTCGTTAATGTTCTTACCACATTTTGACACACTACCGAGTAGGTACATCCGCGCACCTAGAATCTGTAAATAAAAAGCAAACAAACAAACAAACTTACAAGACCAAACGTAAATGAAGCGATCTATCCGTCTTTCCGTTAATCGACAATAACAAAGAACCAATAAAAATGCGACCATTACTTAGCCTTAACAAATACCATATAAATATTTACTCAAATGTCCCTCCATGTTCCTTTTGTCTTTTCTTTTCGTTTCAAAACATTAGGGTGGGGACGTACCGTTGGTGGCGGTCAGGGCGCTAATTATCTTCAACAAGCTATGCTGCCCGTTGCGGAAGATAGGAGATGCCAGTCTGTAAACGGGAGGTTGGGTCGCGTCTACAGCGATACCATGATTTGCGCTGGAGGACAAGGACGAGGAGGATGTCAGGTGAAACTAGATGACTATAACATTGCGAAAATTGTAATTTTTCTTAGGACTATTTCATAACTTTCAAAAGAGATGTGGCACTTGGACAGAAAAAGAAGAGTGCAGTTAGAACTAGCAAACAAGGCAAATCGCTTGAGTTATTTAAGTGAGACGAGAAAATAACGACCTTATTTTTTTTATTTATTTATTTATTTTTTTTTTGTATGAAGGGTTGTCTGTAAAACTGAATCATTGGATGACGCAATTCAAGAGTCTTTGTTGGCATAAACAGCCATCATGCCCGGGGGTGGGGGGAGGGGGGGTGGGGGGTACTCCTGCGAATTTCGGGTAGGGGTGTGCCTCGGAGGTTTTTAAACCCTAACCCTATTTAAGGACTAAGAAAGCAAAAAATGATACCCTTTTTAAGGCCCAAACACGAAAAATGACACCCTATTCATAGGCCATTAAAGCTCTGCTGCAAAATCATTTTGCTAATACTTAAAAGGATACATCAAGTTTAAACAAAAACATTCGTATAAGTGGGCGTTTTCACACTCCGGTATTATATAATACAATTTAGCTACCCTATCTGAGGACCACACCAGGAACGCAGTTACAAAAGGGTTAAAAAAGATACCCTATTTTAGGACCGAGAACCTCAAAAACCATACCCTATTCCGCGGCACGTACCTACATAGCCCATATATGGGAGTACCCCCCCCCCCCCCCAATCCCCCGGGCCATCATGGTACATATAAACAAAAACCTCTACTTGGCGCGAACATATGCGCCGACATTATCAGTTTTGAGAAGCGAAAACTATGAGCTTCGATGAACAGATAATGTCCAAGGAGAAATATCCTCGCATATTTTCGGGCCAATTGGGGCTAGTGTACTTATTATCCTTTAAATTGTTTTTCGCAACACTCACAGTTTTGAAAATAGGGGAATATTTGGTCATGTGACTTATTTAGACCAATTGCGAGCGAGAGAAAAAAATTTCCTGGATTATAAGAGCCATTATACGATGCTCTATAAATATTTAAATAAAAGTAAATTTTGGGGGATTAACAAGCTTTATTTTGTTTTAGATCTTGATATTAATTTTAGGGGCATTTTTGATAAAATGATTCTACTTTCGTTAGCTAGTTAAAGATGCGATGATACAGTTCTACGAAACTCGTTTGCTATATCTACAATCTGATATCTAACGCACACGAGAGGAACAATTTTGTCAATTAAATTCGTCTTACTCCTCAGGGAGACAGTGGCGGACCTTTCGTGTGCAACGAAGGCGGCAGATGGGTTCTTCGTGGTGCGGTGAGTTGGGGGCACCAATACTGTAGGACCGACTACTTCACTGTGTTCGCCCGAGTTAGTACCTTTGTCAACTGGATACACCAGAGGACTAATGCATGTAAGTAGGCTGGTTTTGTTGTAATCCTCATAGGATAAAGCATTGTTTTCTGTCAGAGAATAGGCCAAATATTTTGTTATATTTAACTACCAAAACCATTGCTAATTAAATATAAATTTATTTACAGAAAATGGAGGGTCCGTTCAGTAACAGACTAGCTGAAACCGTTTCCTACTGATTTCGTATTTGATTATCCACTTTGCAGATCGACGATAGAAGCATGGCGTCCCTCATCTCTACAGAAACCATGGAATAATCAAATCACCACAATTATTAGCAACCAAAATCTCTGTAGCCGTAATATACAAATAAATCAATAAAAGTAGTATAACGAGAACTCTCTTGCATAATGATAAGCCTAAGCTTTCTTCTTTTAAATATTAAATTAACAATTGTTGCGTGCAGTTGAGATTACGACAGTCATTAATGCAAGTGCGGCCGTAACACTACTAGAACAGAGACCTGAAAAAAATTTCAGGCTCTGAGCGGAATTTGAACCCACGACCTCTGCGATGCCGGTGCAGTGCTCTCGTAACTGAGCTATCAAAACCACATGAGAGGGGTCGTATACGGGTTAGCCCTTTATATGTGGATGTTACACTTGGCCCAAGTATAGTAAGTATAGTATAGTATATTGTTGCTATATAAGTATGGGTACGAATTCCGCTCAGAGCCTGAAATTTCTTTCAGGTCTCTGTTCTTGTAGTGTTACGGCTGCACTTGCATTAATAACTGCATCACTCAATTGCTGCAGTTGAGATTACCTATAGCATTTTGCATATTCGTCCAATGGTATAAAGCGCTGTTGAGCAAGATGAATCTAATGAGGTGTACTCCTCTGTGATGACTTTCTTCTCTTTAGTATCGCACCCAATAGAACGAAACTAATAGAACTTCCTTAAATCTTGAGAGGGCACACTTTCAAGTGTCGAAATAACTCCCTTAGTATCCTTACATTAACTTTTATACAGTAACAAAATCAATGCGCGCACTCTGATTGGTCAATCAGCTATGGTTTATTTTGCCGGTAAACCCATGAAAAAATCGCGCGTCTTCTCAATTATTATATAAAAGCAATAGACCACAAGTTTCTATGGTCTATAGGCTGATAAAGCACTTGGGATGTTAGTAGAACACTCGAGGAATTCGTAAATCACTCGCCTGTGGCTCGTGATTTACGAATTCTTCTCGTGTTCTACCAACATCCCAAGTGGTTTATCAGCCTATAAACCAAAGAAAATTGTGGTCTATTGCTTAAAATATAGTTCGATTATGGGCAACCCGCACGCCAACTTTTTGACAAAGATAGGGCTTCTCGGGGCGGTATGAAATAAAAATCAGGCAAAAGTCAATCTGACCATTTTCAAAACTGTTTTGGTGCCTTAAAACAAGCGTAAGCTCTTAGATATAGTCTTGTCAGTGAATGTCTAAGGACCGCGGTCTCGTCTACGATTGTTTTTCAGGAGGCCGGCTGTATTTGCCAAGACAGTAGGGCAGAAAACAAAAAAGTAATTAAAATTCCTGCTCAGAAAAATTCGTAAAGTTTTAACCTAAAATATATAGCCAAAAATATTTTCCAGAAAAAAATGCGCGGAATTGAATATACTTTCAACTTTTTTACAAGTCTTTCCGGAAGCCCGTTCCTCGAAAGCCCCTGAATCTTTTCGGGCCCGAAAAGCCATGCACTTTTAGCTAATCGGTGTTTTAAGCCAGACAAGTGTATACTTCTTGTACGAAGAGAACTTCTTTTCGTATTATGAATGTATGAATAAATCAGCTCTAAAGTAAAAAAGAGGAGTGATTTTGCTACGGCTTTACGAGTGCGAAAACTTTTCGGCACCTTCGAGAAACGGGCCCCAGGTCTGGGATATTAAAAGCTATGCCAGATCGAGTGACTGATTACTATTTTTTTCTCTCTTTCTCGATCTCTGTGTATGAAGCCAACTAATATAAAATAAAAGTTTCCTAAGAATTTATTATTTAAGCAATAGAAAACCTTTTCTGTGTTTGCATAGCCTGATATAAACACGACAGGGGTTGGGAGAATTCTCGACAGTTATGCAAACCCGAGACGAAGTCGAGGGCCGGCTTGCCTAACTGTCGAGAATTCTCCCAACCCATCGAGTGTTTATATCAGGCTATGCAAACACAGGGAAAAAGTTTTCTATTGCTTTTATATAAAATACGTCTCAAAATTCGACAAATGAAGGGGAATTTTGTTTATTAACTTCTTGATCCAAAAAGATTTTCTCAATACACGCTCTAGACAATCATCTTCCCTACTAACCAATTAAAACGCGCATCTGATAACGCACGAACCGATGAAATTTCGTATTACAAAAGTCACAATTTGTGGCAAAATCGCCAGCGAGCAAGCGATCGCCGTGTATTAAAATGGAAGCGATATCAGCTTTGAATCCTTCTAAATCTTTGGGAGAAATGCCTAAAGTTCGGTAAAAACAGAAGAAATATTCAAAAGATTTGCGGCTCTGTTAAGCCCTGGTCAAACGGCTCATGATAGTCGATGATAGTCGATGATAGTTGAGCGCGCGCTTCCGTTTCACCACCAACTATCATGCACTATCATTGACTATCATCGACTATCATTCAGTTTGAGCTTGTTCAAATTCTTCATGATAGTCGATGATAGTTTTTCTCGTTTGACCACGCGTATGATGGTTTATGATAGTTTTTCGGTCAGCTGTTTTGGTAATCACTGGCCCGATAGCGGTTAGAAAACATGCTGCCGCCCTCTTTCGTCGCTAAAAATTCATACTTTTACAAGTTTGTCTTACGGGACGCCATTTAGTATTCACATTTTAACGCTGAAAGAGCTTGGAACTCGTTGCTCTCGTGACTTTGCTTGCCCGACTGCCGGTGAACTATCGTCAACTATCACGAACTTTTTTGGCCGTTTGACCATGTCAATGATAGTTGTGATAGTTAGGGGAGAATCAACTATCATCGACTATCATGCGCCGTTTGACCAGGGCTTTAAGATGGAACTTTGTGCTTGATCTCTCTTGAAAGTAACGCGAAGTTCCCCGATTTGGCAATCCGAGAAGATGGTTAAGAACTGAATCGCTCATCGTGCCTTGTGAAGTTTTGCTATGACAACCGTGTTTGCATACTCTCATCTAAACACACCTATCCGCCAATGGGAATGAGCGTACTGTCTTAAATATTTTATAAATCGGTAATGTCTCTTGTTGTTTCTCAAATATAAATTGATTCACTTGTCATTCATCACACCTCTACGGCCGCCACCCCGCCAGCAATGCACGTTTTCACAAATAGACAAATGTGTATGATTTCCTGTGTATTAGTTCTGGATTAGATTACCTTCCGAAAATTATTGTGAAATAATTAGTCGCCTAGGCTCCGTGTAAATTGGTGAATATTTACGTTGACTTTGTCTTGGGGGTAAATGTACACCTATAATTAATTCGCCTTCCTCGAATACTGGTTTCATAAACGAGGTAATTTTTGCTGCTGAAACAGTGTTGAGGGCTTTCTCCTTTTTCTGACGAGACTATCCCAGAAAATGTCGAAAACGTTTCACCGATGCAAATACCAAAATGGTTGTTATGGTAATCCCCGCTGCCAGTAAAAAGTTAACCTAGATGTATGGTTAAGTGTAGAGTAGTGACGTTCTCAGTCGATTTCAAAAGCCGTTCGGCAACCTGCTCCTACCTTTCTGAATCAACTAACATCGCAAAAACTGCATCTGGAATCTCTAAAATATCCACCCTTGGCTTCGTCTGGATTTCATTGCAATGTTTTATTTCAATGTTACCAAACACTTTCTCCGCTTCAATTACAGGTGCGTCAATATTTCACGACACTTTTTCGTCACTGATTTAACACTGATATCCTCTCAAATTTCTTGGTGTATATTTTCATGCAAGTATTGTTTTTCAGGCATGGCATATTCTGCCGTATTCTGCCGTGCAAATGACAACAAGTGACAAATAAGATGATGAAACACATCACGTTAAGGAAGTACAAAGTGCCATTTGAGGACACTTGGTTGTGTCTAGTGCAAGCTGTGCTTGTTCAGAAAAGATTACAAACTTCAGAACTGACAAGCTATCGCCCACGATATAGCACGTTCAAAACAATAATTACAAATTTCATTTGGATTGGGTAACATATCTTTGGAAGCTACAATAATGAAGATCTTCTTGGCTATTTTGCTTTTTGTATCCTTGAATTACACTTTTGGAAAGCAAGGTGAGGCAAGGCAGTTAATGATCATTCTTTTTTGCACTTGAATAGAATAAGCGACCCATTTTTCGTTCGGATTATTTTAACAATCCCATTTACAAATAAAATAAATATTCTATGAACTTGTTTCAATCCAGCGTGAAAAAGAAAACCTAAAGGGCATCTGATTTCTAAAACGCACCCTATGTTAAGACTATAAAAGATTCCTTTCTTTAAAACACGTCATATCGCTAGAATGTGAAATACAATCAGAAAGTTGATTATTTACTGCTACCATCAATAAAACCAAAAACATCAGTGGCAGAACTGCCATCCTACTTTTTTTATTGTATAATTATTAGAGTTTTCGGTAACTCGTCTATTTGTAGGTAGAGGAATTCAGAATTGTTAGGTGATCGCCTATATTTACTCTGGTTAGGTTAACCTATAAATGTATTCAGAATGTACATGACATAAAGGAACGGGTTTTTGCTATAGATTAAATTTCATTAAATGAGCCAGAGTTCCATCCGAGAGATGGCCCCTATTAACTTGAAAAACATCAATATTATTAGGAAATGTAGGACGGAAATTGCTAAGTGGAAACGGGTTACTTAGTGTACTAAATAGTGAGAAAATCGTAGAATTAACTCCTAATTGTTTCGCCGGCCGGATTTTTTTCTCTAAGGGTCACTAGGTCGAGCGTTTAGTCATCGCGAACGCAAATGGCGTTGGCCGTGTAGAGAAGTAGGCGAGACAGGGTGGCATGGCCGAGTAGGGAAGAAGGCGAGACGGGAAAAAACTGTCTGCAGGTTCTTTTAAAAATGTTTTCAAACCTTCCGTCAGCCCAGCAACGGAGTACCTGATTGGTCAATATGTGCCCGATTACAGATAGTAGACAGAAGGGTGAATATAGCGCTGTAAGTTTTACGCGAAGAACAATAATGACAGGCGATGCAAGTCATGCAATGGCGCGTATCATCGCGATCATCAAGACGTGATCATCTCGGAGAAGCTTATACTGTTTAAAATCAGTTCTTTAAAAACTGAACAGAAACAAGCTGTTGTTGGTGTCCTTAATACAGACGCTTGATTCTCTCGTTCTGCAGTAAGAGTCTTGGCGAACTTTGGTTTTTATCCGGACGCTGAAGATCTCGATTTACGCTTCCAGCGTTGTTGAGTCTCGCAGTCATCGAAAGTTGCTTCAACATCGGCTACGACGGGGTTTAAACTGGCCTTTAAGAAACGGGCCACTTCAACGGCGTTCCAAATTTTTAACGCACACTTCGCACACTTGAGAAAATAACTTGGATTGGAAACGGGATCAGATCTTCAGATAAAAGTTAGTCCAATGTGTTGAATTCTCTCGCCTTTTTGTCCTTTAAATGATCACCTACAAAGCAAACAAGAGCAATCCCCAGAGCATGACGCGTCTTCGGTTTAGCTACGGAAGCAAGCTTCTTAGGCTCTGCTTACGAAATTCGCCCCATAAAAGCATTTGGTATTTCATAAACATAACGCAAAAGTTTTGAGCAACGGTTCATGATACTCCCGCACGAAAAACTGTTTCGGAGAAGGGCCATATTTACTTTAATTCAATAACATCACGATTTCTTGGCATTTTCCACTGGATGGTTTTTGATTTTTTTTTTTTTTAGATTGTTGTTGTTGTTGTTGTTGTTGTTGTTGTTGTTGTTGCATGACAGTGAAAACGATCTATAAGTGTGAATGTCCTAAAAAACATGAAATGAGTCATCAGTCTGTTTTTATTCTCGTGTGTGCTGTACCCATGCCTTGCCCCTTTCTCCTATAGGCTAAATAGTCTCTCCTCATAATCCCTGGTGAGATTTCGAAAAAAAAACAGACTGCCAGCAGTCTAAACCCTCAATGACTTGACACTCTTTGGTTGAAATATCGGAGGATTTGAAGCACTACCGGTCAGCTTTTTGCCTCGCTGGATTTTGATTATTTTTGAGTTTTGCATTAATGAGAAAAATTTGTTTACTTAATCGGGGATCAGGTCGCTCCGAAAGACCAAGAGATAAAATTAATCATTATATCTTGAGCAAGGAAGAGTCAATATATGCCACTAAAGTTGAGAAGGATTCACAGCGACGTAAACGTCTGTGTAGCAAGAAGCTGGTATATTAAATATTTCAAAAAACAGCAAGCACTAAAGTTCTCAAAAAAGCCATAACATTTTTGGGCATACTGTTTACATAGGACTTCAGGATTTTTGGCCACCTTATGAACATCCACTAAAACACAAAAGCCATTTTTCTGTCTTAGCCTTACTCGAAATTAACAAGAAATATCTACTTAAGTATTTTCCTATTAATATCCAATATAAATTCGGCGAAAAGGAGCACCTAAGACATTTCTTTCGTATATTTTCAGAAATACTTTTTGTGACATTCTCTCGATATCCAAAAAAATGCGTAGAAGAAGATTGAACGCTTAAGTTCCCTTAACTTGGCTTTTCAGGCAAAAATAAAATTGCCACACAAAAAAAAAACTACTACAAACAGTGATTGTGCATGTCACTTGGGCACGATTTTGCGCTTTCTTTGATTCTTTAGACTGTTCACAGTCCCCTATTTTTCCGTGAGACCATATCGTAGATGTCGATCATTCAATTCGACTGGGCCGCCATCTCGGTCTCTTGGTGCGAGCGAAACTGGGGAGAGAACAAAATGTCCTTGGGTAGGAAACAATTTACGAAAACAATTTACAAACGAGAAACAATTTAACGAGAAACAATTTAAATAATTTAACGAAAACAATTTACAAAGAAATGTATGGAAATGCGGACAAATCCGGACAAAAGTCCGGATTTGTCCGCATTTCCATACATTTCTTTGTAAATTTTTTACGTTTTTAAATGCCTGTATCTCAGTCAAAACAAGCCTGATTAACACCAAACTTGGGGATTTTATTAATCTCGGTGTGCTCTTTCTGACTATGGGGATCAATAGTTGCTAATCCCATAATTTACAGACTCGTACCGAGTCCCTCACGGTATGAAATCAGGTAATTGCCTTCATTATCAGAGATATCAACAGCTGTCGAAAAGGCTACTCAAAAGGCCGTTTAAAATCCAGGGAGAGTGATCGCTTTAACATACAGATTGCTTTTAAATTGCATCACAAAACATTCCGCCATTCTTAACTTGGACGTTGAAAAGTCAGCGGTTACCTCCTTTTAACCTGGTAACTACGTTATGTATTTTAACACGAATTGTACCGCTTAATATCGACAAAGATAGCGGAAGGTTTTACGGTTGATTTTGTAAGACGTCTGTATCCTTTAGCACTTACAACAGTGATAGCTCTTCCTGGATTTCAAACGGCCTTGTGAGTAGCTGTTTCGACAAATGTTGATATCTCTGATGACGATAGCGGGATGGCAAAGAACATTCTCTTTGAACCTCCGGGCGAAGCAACGAAACAGATGACGCAAAACTGGACATTTCGCGGTCCAAGAATCAGCGAAAGCGCAAAAATTGCATCTAAGTGACATGTATGTAGTATTTATTTCATGTTTCCATTCTACTTTACGCCTGAAAACCTATGTTGAGGGATCTTATACGTTGAATCTCCTTCTGCCGCGTTTTATCCATAACCGTGAGAAGTAGCTCTGAAAATATTTTACAGAATGTCCCAACTGTTTTTTTTTTTTTTTTTTTTTTTTTTTCAGGGAATTTATTCTGGATATTGACAGGAAAATACTTACGTAGATATTTCTTATTTATTTCGAGTTAGGGTAACACAGAAGAAATAGCTTCTGTGTTTTAGTGGATGTTCATTAAATGGCCAAAAATCGTGAAGTCCTATGTAAACAGTATGTCAGCACAGAAAAAAATGTTAAGGGCCCCAAACGTTTAATGGCCTTTTTGAGGACTTTAGTGATTGCTCTCACTATCCATGTTAGAATAATGGGTATTCGCTGTTGCCCAGTGCAGATATTTACAATTAATTAAAGGCTATTCACAACACTTCAAATTATGCACCTTACTTAAGATGGACTGTGAGAGCAATCACTAACGTCCTCAAAAAGGCCATTAAACGTTTGGGCCCTTAACATTTTTTTCTGTGCTGACATACTGTTTACATAGGACTTCACGATTTTTGGCCATTTAATGAACATCCACTAAAACACAGAAGCTATTTCTTCTGTGTTACCCTAACTCGAAATAAATAAGAAATATCTACGTAAGTATTTTCCTGTCAATATCCAGAATAAATTCCCTGAAAAAAAAAAAAAAAAAAAAAAAAAAACAGTTGGGACATTCTGTAAAATATTTTCAGAGCTACTTCTCACGGTTATGGATAAAACGCGGCAGAAGGAGATTCAACGTATAAGATCCCTCAACATAGGTTTTCAGGCGTAAAGTAGAATGGAAACATGAAATAAATACTACATACATGTCACTTAGATGCAATTTTTGCGCTTTCGCTGATTCTTGGACCGCGAAATGTCCAGTTTTGCGTCATCTGTTTCGTTGCTTCGCCCGGAGGTTCAAAGAGAATGTTCTTTGCCATCCCGCTATCGTCATCAGAGATATCAACATTTGTCGAAACAGCTACTCACAAGGCCGTTTGAAATCCAGGAAGAGCTATCACTGTTGTAAGTGCTAAAGGATACAGACGTCTTACAAAATCAACCGTAAAACCTTCCGCTATCTTTGTCGATATTAAGCGGTACAATTCGTGTTAAAATACATAACGTAGTTACCAGGTTAAAAGGAGGTAACCGCTGACTTTTCAACGTCCAAGTTAAGAATGGCGGAATGTTTTGTGATGCAATTTAAAAGCAATCTGTATGTTAAAGCGATCACTCTCCCTGGATTTTAAACGGCCTTTTGAGTAGCCTTTTCGACAGCTGTTGATATCTCTGATAATGAAGGCAATTACCTGATTTCATACCGTGAGGGACTCGGTACGAGTCTGTAAATTATGGGATTAGCAACTATTGATCCCCATAGTCAGAAAGAGCACACCGAGATTAATAAAATCCCCAAGTTTGGTGTTAATCAGGCTTGTTTTGACTGAGATACAGGCATTTAAAAACGTAAAAAATTTACAAAGAAATGTATGGAAATGCGGACAAATCCGGACTTTTGTCCGGATTTGTCCGCATTTCCATACATTTCTTTGTAAATTGTTTTCGTTAAATTATTTAAATTGTTTCTCGTTAAATTGTTTCTCGTTTGTAAATTGTTTTCGTAAATTGTTTCCTACCCAAGGACATTTTGTTCTCTCCCCAGTTTCGCTCGCACCAAGAGACCGAGATGGCGGCCCAGTCGAATTGAATGATCGACATCTACGATATGGTCTCACGGAAAAATAGGGGACTGTGAACAGTCTAAAGAATCAAAGAAAGCGCAAAATCGTGCCCAAGTGACATGCACAATCACTGTTTGTAGTAGTTTTTTTTTTGTGTGGCAATTTTATTTTTGCCTGAAAAGCCAAGTTAAGGGAACTTAAGCGTTCAATCTTCTTCTACGCATTTTTTTGGATATCGAGAGAATGTCACAAAAAGTATTTCTGAAAATATACGAAAGAAATGTCTTAGGTGCTCCTTTTCGCCGAATTTATATTGGATATTAATAGGAAAATACTTAAGTAGATATTTCTTGTTAATTTCGAGTAAGGCTAAGACAGAAAAATGGCTTTTGTGTTTTAGTGGATGTTCATAAGGTGGCCAAAAATCCTGAAGTCCTATGTAAACAGTATGCCCAAAAATGTTATGGCTTTTTTGAGAACTTTAGTGCTTGCTGTTTTTTGAAATATTTAATATACCAGCTTCTTGCTACACAGACGTTTACGTCGCTGTGAATCCTTCTCAACTTTAGTGGCATATATTGACTCTTCCTTGCTCAAGATATAATGATTAATTTTATCTCTTGGTCTTTCGGAGCGACCTGATCCCCGATTAAGTAAACAAATTTTTCTCATTAATGCAAAACTCAAAAATAATCAAAATCCAGCGAGGCAAAAAGCTGACCGGTAGTGCTTCAAATCCTCCGATATTTCAACCAAAGAGTGTCAAGTCATTGAGGGTTTAGACTGCTGGCAGTCTGTTTTTTTTTCGAAATCTCACCAGGGATTATGAGGAGAGACTATTTAGCCTATAGGAGAAAGGGGCAAGGCATGGGTACAGCACACACGAGAATAAAAACAGACTGATGACTCATTTCATGTTTTTTAGGACATTCACACTTATAGATCGTTTTCACTGTCATGCAACAACAACAACAACAACAACAACAACAACAACAACAATCTAAAAAAAAAAAAAATCAAAAACCATCCAGTGGAAAATGCCAAGAAATCGTGATGTTATTGAATTAAAGTAAATATGGCCCTTCTCCGAAACAGTTTTTCGTGCGGGAGTATCATGAACCGTTGCTCAAAACTTTTGCGTTATGTTTATGAAATACCAAATGCTTTTATGGGGCGAATTTCGTAAGCAGAGCCTAAGAAGCTTGCTTCCGTAGCTAAACCGAAGACGCGTCATGCTCTGGGGATTGCTCTTGTTTGCTTTGTAGGTGATCATTTAAAGGACAAAAAGGCGAGAGAATTCAACACATTGGACTAACTTTTATCTGAAGATCTGATCCCGTTTCCAATCCAAGTTATTTTCTCAAGTGTGCGAAGTGTGCGTTAAAAATTTGGAACGCCGTTGAAGTGGCCCGTTTCTTAAAGGCCAGTTTAAACCCCGTCGTAGCCGATGTTGAAGCAACTTTCGATGACTGCGAGACTCAACAACGCTGGAAGCGTAAATCGAGATCTTCAGCGTCCGGATAAAAACCAAAGTTCGCCAAGACTCTTACTGCAGAACGAGAGAATCAAGCGTCTGTATTAAGGACACCAACAACAGCTTGTTTCTGTTCAGTTTTTAAAGAACTGATTTTAAACAGTATAAGCTTCTCCGAGATGATCACGTCTTGATGATCGCGATGATACGCGCCATTGCATGACTTGCATCGCCTGTCATTATTGTTCTTCGCGTAAAACTTACAGCGCTATATTCACCCTTCTGTCTACTATCTGTAATCGGGCACATATTGACCAATCAGGTACTCCGTTGCTGGGCTGACGGAAGGTTTGAAAACATTTTTAAAAGAACCTGCAGACAGTTTTTTCCCGTCTCGCCTTCTTCCCTACTCGGCCATGCCACCCTGTCTCGCCTACTTCTCTACACGGCCAACGCCATTTGCGTTCGCGATGACTAAACGCTCGACCTAGTGACCCTTAGAGAAAAAAATCCGGCCGGCGAAACAATTAGGAGTTAATTCTACGATTTTCTCACTATTTAGTACACTAAGTAACCCGTTTCCACTTAGCAATTTCCGTCCTACATTTCCTAATAATATTGATGTTTTTCAAGTTAATAGGGGCCATCTCTCGGATGGAACTCTGGCTCATTTAATGAAATTTAATCTATAGCAAAAACCCGTTCCTTTATGTCATGTACATTCTGAATACATTTATAGGTTAACCTAACCAGAGTAAATATAGGCGATCACCTAACAATTCTGAATTCCTCTACCTACAAATAGACGAGTTACCGAAAACTCTAATAATTATACAATAAAAAAAGTAGGATGGCAGTTCTGCCACTGATGTTTTTGGTTTTATTGATGGTAGCAGTAAATAATCAACTTTCTGATTGTATTTCACATTCTAGCGATATGACGTGTTTTAAAGAAAGGAATCTTTTATAGTCTTAACATAGGGTGCGTTTTAGAAATCAGATGCCCTTTAGGTTTTCTTTTTCACGCTGGATTGAAACAAGTTCATAGAATATTTATTTTATTTGTAAATGGGATTGTTAAAATAATCCGAACGAAAAATGGGTCGCTTATTCTATTCAAGTGCAAAAAAGAATGATCATTAACTGCCTTGCCTCACCTTGCTTTCCAAAAGTGTAATTCAAGGATACAAAAAGCAAAATAGCCAAGAAGATCTTCATTATTGTAGCTTCCAAAGATATGTTACCCAATCCAAATGAAATTTGTAATTATTGTTTTGAACGTGCTATATCGTGGGCGATAGCTTGTCAGTTCTGAAGTTTGTAATCTTTTCTGAACAAGCACAGCTTGCACTAGACACAACCAAGTGTCCTCAAATGGCACTTTGTACTTCCTTAACGTGATGTGTTTCATCATCTTATTTGTCACTTGTTGTCATTTGCACGGCAGAATACGGCAGAATATGCCATGCCTGAAAAACAATACTTGCATGAAAATATACACCAAGAAATTTGAGAGGATATCAGTGTTAAATCAGTGACGAAAAAGTGTCGTGAAATATTGACGCACCTGTAATTGAAGCGGAGAAAGTGTTTGGTAACATTGAAATAAAACATTGCAATGAAATCCAGACGAAGCCAAGGGTGGATATTTTAGAGATTCCAGATGCAGTTTTTGCGATGTTAGTTGATTCAGAAAGGTAGGAGCAGGTTGCCGAACGGCTTTTGAAATCGACTGAGAACGTCACTACTCTACACTTAACCATACATCTAGGTTAACTTTTTACTGGCAGCGGGGATTACCATAACAACCATTTTGGTATTTGCATCGGTGAAACGTTTTCGACATTTTCTGGGATAGTCTCGTCAGAAAAAGGAGAAAGCCCTCAACACTGTTTCAGCAGCAAAAATTACCTCGTTTATGAAACCAGTATTCGAGGAAGGCGAATTAATTATAGGTGTACATTTACCCCCAAGACAAAGTCAACGTAAATATTCACCAATTTACACGGAGCCTAGGCGACTAATTATTTCACAATAATTTTCGGAAGGTAATCTAATCCAGAACTAATACACAGGAAATCATACACATTTGTCTATTTGTGAAAACGTGCATTGCTGGCGGGGTGGCGGCCGTAGAGGTGTGATGAATGACAAGTGAATCAATTTATATTTGAGAAACAACAAGAGACATTACCGATTTATAAAATATTTAAGACAGTACGCTCATTCCCATTGGCGGATAGGTGTGTTTAGATGAGAGTATGCAAACACGGTTGTCATAGCAAAACTTCACAAGGCACGATGAGCGATTCAGTTCTTAACCATCTTCTCGGATTGCCAAATCGGGGAACTTCGCGTTACTTTCAAGAGAGATCAAGCACAAAGTTCCATCTTAAAGCCCTGGTCAAACGGCGCATGATAGTCGATGATAGTTGATTCTCCCCTAACTATCACAACTATCATTGACATGGTCAAACGGCCAAAAAAGTTCGTGATAGTTGACGATAGTTCACCGGCAGTCGGGCAAGCAAAGTCACGAGAGCAACGAGTTCCAAGCTCTTTCAGCGTTAAAATGTGAATACTAAATGGCGTCCCGTAAGACAAACTTGTAAAAGTATGAATTTTTAGCGACGAAAGAGGGCGGCAGCATGTTTTCTAACCGCTATCGGGCCAGTGATTACCAAAACAGCTGACCGAAAAACTATCATAAACCATCATACGCGTGGTCAAACGAGAAAAACTATCATCGACTATCATGAAGAATTTGAACAAGCTCAAACTGAATGATAGTCGATGATAGTCAATGATAGTGCATGATAGTTGGTGGTGAAACGGAAGCGCGCGCTCAACTATCATCGACTATCATCGACTATCATGAGCCGTTTGACCAGGGCTTAACAGAGCCGCAAATCTTTTGAATATTTCTTCTGTTTTTACCGAACTTTAGGCATTTCTCCCAAAGATTTAGAAGGATTCAAAGCTGATATCGCTTCCATTTTAATACACGGCGATCGCTTGCTCGCTGGCGATTTTGCCACAAATTGTGACTTTTGTAATACGAAATTTCATCGGTTCGTGCGTTATCAGATGCGCGTTTTAATTGGTTAGTAGGGAAGATGATTGTCTAGAGCGTGTATTGAGAAAATCTTTTTGGATCAAGAAGTTAATAAACAAAATTCCCCTTCATTTGTCGAATTTTGAGACGTATTTTATATAAAAGCAATAGAAAACTTTTTCCCTGTGTTTGCATAGCCTGATATAAACACTCGATGGGTTGGGAGAATTCTCGACAGTTAGGCAAGCCGGCCCTCGACTTCGTCTCGGGTTTGCATAACTGTCGAGAATTCTCCCAACCCCTGTCGTGTTTATATCAGGCTATGCAAACACAGAAAAGGTTTTCTATTGCTTAAATAATAAATTCTTAGGAAACTTTTATTTTATATTAGTTGGCTTCATACACAGAGATCGAGAAAGAGAGAAAAAAATAGTAATCAGTCACTCGATCTGGCATAGCTTTTAATATCCCAGACCTGGGGCCCGTTTCTCGAAGGTGCCGAAAAGTTTTCGCACTCGTAAAGCCGTAGCAAAATCACTCCTCTTTTTTACTTTAGAGCTGATTTATTCATACATTCATAATACGAAAAGAAGTTCTCTTCGTACAAGAAGTATACACTTGTCTGGCTTAAAACACCGATTAGCTAAAAGTGCATGGCTTTTCGGGCCCGAAAAGATTCAGGGGCTTTCGAGGAACGGGCTTCCGGAAAGACTTGTAAAAAAGTTGAAAGTATATTCAATTCCGCGCATTTTTTTCTGGAAAATATTTTTGGCTATATATTTTAGGTTAAAACTTTACGAATTTTTCTGAGCAGGAATTTTAATTACTTTTTTGTTTTCTGCCCTACTGTCTTGGCAAATACAGCCGGCCTCCTGAAAAACAATCGTAGACGAGACCGCGGTCCTTAGACATTCACTGACAAGACTATATCTAAGAGCTTACGCTTGTTTTAAGGCACCAAAACAGTTTTGAAAATGGTCAGATTGACTTTTGCCTGATTTTTATTTCATACCGCCCCGAGAAGCCCTATCTTTGTCAAAAAGTTGGCGTGCGGGTTGCCCATAATCGAACTATATTTTAAGCAATAGACCACAATTTTCTTTGGTTTATAGGCTGATAAACCACTTGGGATGTTGGTAGAACACGAGAAGAATTCGTAAATCACGAGCCACAGGCGAGTGATTTACGAATTCCTCGAGTGTTCTACTAACATCCCAAGTGCTTTATCAGCCTATAGACCATAGAAACTTGTGGTCTATTGCTTTTATATAATAATTGAGAAGACGCGCGATTTTTTCATGGGTTTACCGGCAAAATAAACCATAGCTGATTGACCAATCAGAGTGCGCGCATTGATTTTGTTACTGTATAAAAGTTAATGTAAGGATACTAAGGGAGTTATTTCGACACTTGAAAGTGTGCCCTCTCAAGATTTAAGGAAGTTCTATTAGTTTCGTTCTATTGGGTGCGATACTAAAGAGAAGAAAGTCATCACAGAGGAGTACACCTCATTAGATTCATCTTGCTCAACAGCGCTTTATACCATTGGACGAATATGCAAAATGCTATAGGTAATCTCAACTGCAGCAATTGAGTGATGCAGTTATTAATGCAAGTGCAGCCGTAACACTACAAGAACAGAGACCTGAAAGAAATTTCAGGCTCTGAGCGGAATTCGTACCCATACTTATATAGCAACAATATACTATACTATACTTACTATACTTGGGCCAAGTGTAACATCCACATATAAAGGGCTAACCCGTATACGACCCCTCTCATGTGGTTTTGATAGCTCAGTTACGAGAGCACTGCACCGGCATCGCAGAGGTCGTGGGTTCAAATTCCGCTCAGAGCCTGAAATTTTTTTCAGGTCTCTGTTCTAGTAGTGTTACGGCCGCACTTGCATTAATGACTGTCGTAATCTCAACTGCACGCAACAATTGTTAATTTAATATTTAAAAGAAGAAAGCTTAGGCTTATCATTATGCAAGAGAGTTCTCGTTATACTACTTTTATTGATTTATTTGTATATTACGGCTACAGAGATTTTGGTTGCTAATAATTGTGGTGATTTGATTATTCCATGGTTTCTGTAGAGATGAGGGACGCCATGCTTCTATCGTCGATCTGCAAAGTGGATAATCAAATACGAAATCAGTAGGAAACGGTTTCAGCTAGTCTGTTACTGAACGGACCCTCCATTTTCTGTAAATAAATTTATATTTAATTAGCAATGGTTTTGGTAGTTAAATATAACAAAATATTTGGCCTATTCTCTGACAGAAAACAATGCTTTATCCTATGAGGATTACAACAAAACCAGCCTACTTACATGCATTAGTCCTCTGGTGTATCCAGTTGACAAAGGTACTAACTCGGGCGAACACAGTGAAGTAGTCGGTCCTACAGTATTGGTGCCCCCAACTCACCGCACCACGAAGAACCCATCTGCCGCCTTCGTTGCACACGAAAGGTCCGCCACTGTCTCCCTGAGGAGTAAGACGAATTTAATTGACAAAATTGTTCCTCTCGTGTGCGTTAGATATCAGATTGTAGATATAGCAAACGAGTTTCGTAGAACTGTATCATCGCATCTTTAACTAGCTAACGAAAGTAGAATCATTTTATCAAAAATGCCCCTAAAATTAATATCAAGATCTAAAACAAAATAAAGCTTGTTAATCCCCCAAAATTTACTTTTATTTAAATATTTATAGAGCATCGTATAATGGCTCTTATAATCCAGGAAATTTTTTTCTCTCGCTCGCAATTGGTCTAAATAAGTCACATGACCAAATATTCCCCTATTTTCAAAACTGTGAGTGTTGCGAAAAACAATTTAAAGGATAATAAGTACACTAGCCCCAATTGGCCCGAAAATATGCGAGGATATTTCTCCTTGGACATTATCTGTTCATCGAAGCTCATAGTTTTCGCTTCTCAAAACTGATAATGTCGGCGCATATGTTCGCGCCAAGTAGAGGTTTTTGTTTATATGTACCATGATGGCCCGGGGGATTGGGGGGGGGGGGGGGTACTCCCATATATGGGCTATGTAGGTACGTGCCGCGGAATAGGGTATGGTTTTTGAGGTTCTCGGTCCTAAAATAGGGTATCTTTTTTAACCCTTTTGTAACTGCGTTCCTGGTGTGGTCCTCAGATAGGGTAGCTAAATTGTATTATATAATACCGGAGTGTGAAAACGCCCACTTATACGAATGTTTTTGTTTAAACTTGATGTATCCTTTTAAGTATTAGCAAAATGATTTTGCAGCAGAGCTTTAATGGCCTATGAATAGGGTGTCATTTTTCGTGTTTGGGCCTTAAAAAGGGTATCATTTTTTGCTTTCTTAGTCCTTAAATAGGGTTAGGGTTTAAAAACCTCCGAGGCACACCCCTACCCGAAATTCGCAGGAGTACCCCCCACCCCCCCTCCCCCCACCCCCGGGCATGATGGCTGTTTATGCCAACAAAGACTCTTGAATTGCGTCATCCAATGATTCAGTTTTTACAGACAACCCTTCATACAAAAAAAAATAAATAAATAAATAAAAAAAATAAGGTCGTTATTTTCTCGTCTCACTTAAATAACTCAAGCGATTTGCCTTGTTTGCTAGTTCTAACTGCACTCTTCTTTTTCTGTCCAAGTGCCACATCTCTTTTGAAAGTTATGAAATAGTCCTAAGAAAAATTACAATTTTCGCAATGTTATAGTCATCTAGTTTCACCTGACATCCTCCTCGTCCTTGTCCTCCAGCGCAAATCATGGTATCGCTGTAGACGCGACCCAACCTCCCGTTTACAGACTGGCATCTCCTATCTTCCGCAACGGGCAGCATAGCTTGTTGAAGATAATTAGCGCCCTGACCGCCACCAACGGTACGTCCCCACCCTAATGTTTTGAAACGAAAAGAAAAGACAAAAGGAACATGGAGGGACATTTGAGTAAATATTTATATGGTATTTGTTAAGGCTAAGTAATGGTCGCATTTTTATTGGTTCTTTGTTATTGTCGATTAACGGAAAGACGGATAGATCGCTTCATTTACGTTTGGTCTTGTAAGTTTGTTTGTTTGTTTGCTTTTTATTTACAGATTCTAGGTGCGCGGATGTACCTACTCGGTAGTGTGTCAAAATGTGGTAAGAACATTAACGACGCACTAACATTAACCACTTTTTAACAATCCATTTCACATTTCGCATTTGACGTCAATTGTGATCTATTACTGTATAATTCTTGGGTTGCAATGTCATGCAATAAAAAAGAAAAAGATAATTCGAAATCTTTCGGTGTATAAAGTCAAGAAATTTTATGGCTATAGGAGATGAATACATAAGGACACTTCTCCAAGTTTCAGTTCTGCACGTTTTCCCAAACTTCAAATATTCGGCAAAATATTTTGCATAAATTTACAGAGCTCAGTATGGAGCCGACATGCTGGTATACCTCCAAGGGACACCATCATGGCGGCCGGAAAATAGCGTAAACATCTGGAACTTATTTTCGCTATCTAGGCAACCGATTATCTGAACTGATCAAGCAAACATTGAAATAAGCACTTTTCCTATTACTTTAACTTCTAAAAAGGCTCAAAATCCCGAGATAACTATATATTTTGCGACAAAAATTTCATAGCTTTGTGTCACGCACCGCCATAACTCTGAAATTTAAATTGTGCCTGTTTTTAGACGAAGCAAGATATTGAGCTGAAAAGTTATTAACAATACCCCCTCTCATCCTGATGAAATTAATAAATTTGGTGGCTCTTCAGTTTTGGATTTAGGAAAATGATGACGTCACGCGCAACCCAAGAATAATGATGATGA
>JAHPZR010030989.1:0-16309 GCA_019787425.1 Platygyra sinensis
GCATTTAATGCGTAACTGGACATAAATGAAAGGCCGCAGGCAAGAATGTCCCCTAGATTTATCGGTCAATTTGAGGGTGCTCAAAAATAGCTGAATATTGGCATGTGGCAGGGCTTGAAGTGAACTTTTTTTTGTCCACTTGCAAAGTTTCGCTAGTAAGATTTTTTACACAGAGCAAACTGGTGAGACCACTAGCAAACTTTTTCCAAATGTGTGGGAGACATGGATGAGTCCAACTCACAAACGTTTGCTAGTGGATATTTTTCTCACTCGCAGCTTGTCAAAATCACTAACATTTTGTGAGTTTGCGAGGGTTAATTGTGAGCCCTGATGTGGGGTTCGTTTTACCTGAGAAACATTGCTCTGAAATTTTTGCGCTGGGCTGCTCTTTGTTTCCGAGAAATAACTTAATATATGCAAAAACTCAGTTTTCCAAGTGGCATCTTTTAGACATCTGTTGTCAAGCGGAAAAGAAAAGAAACCCTATGATTAGTTTGCTGGACATGACACAAACAGGCAGACCTTTTATATTTTATTAAGTCAAAACCAAATCCCGTAAAAGCTTAGCTGTCTTTTAAGTCAAAGGGAAAAAAAGAAAGCATATAGAGCGGAAAATCTGGCAACGAATTGTCTACATCTCTTACAGTTGTATGTGATGTGAAAACAACACGTGAATCAATAGAGCATCAAAGGAAAAAGCAGCCTTAATAAACATGTAAGTCATCAACACATTTCAAAGAACCGAAATGTGGTCTGAAACTTCAGATGCAGCTGAATGTAATCGATTTATTAGCATTTGAAGTCAGATTGATCCGGGCAGCAAAGTCCAAGAGCAGTCCTTGCCATAGAAAAAAAAAAACACACCCTCTCATGATTTGTGGCCCATTTGCCAAGGATTGCTAGCATCAAACTTTGGAAACCAAGAACTGGTTTTAGACTCCTAAAATATTAGCCTGTTCCAGGCTCTCTGTCAGTGGAGGATTAAAAAGCGGGCGGGCGACGAGTGGGGTCTGGTAGGGAAAAGGAGATGTCAGAAGAGCCCGTAAGCATTGTTTTAGAAACCTTCTTCCGGTATACCAGCTCCTAGTATACCCTCTGATTAGTTACTTTTCACAGTTTATATCAACACCTTGTCTGTTTGTCTGAAGCGAAGTGACGCTTAACATGGCGAGCGTGATACACGCGCGTGATTTCGAGGAGTCCAAATTTACTCAAGCGCTCAGAATGGAGTGAAGAACGCGTCGGATCAATCTGGCCCCTGCCATTATTCCCGGCCATTTCGGGGGAAGTTTGCATTTTTTTAGATGGTTTCCGCTGTTTGTAATGTGTAAATATAAATTAGCTTTTAAATAATTCTCGGCGCCGTAAAACAAAAGCCAGAAATCTGTCAGTGTTCTCAAGTCACTTCTGAGGCTGCTGTAACGTTACGAGAAAGCTATACGTCTTAGAGACGTTCTTCTATTTCTTGCATCAGTTTGATCAAGCTTTTGTCTCTCGAGCTCGATGTTTAGGTTTGTAACTCCTTTGTTCGTTCTGGCACCACATGATTCAAATGTAGCTGTTTGCGTGCAAGTCAGTTTACCGTTTTGCGTGTTGTATAATTTATGCCGTTGTTTTAATTTGGCTCTGTTCTTGCAAGACCATATATTTAGACGATATATTTATATTTAGTTTTTTATTCTTAATTTATTATGTTTGTGGAATACCTGTAAATTAGCTGGCGTGCTTTCACAGACCCCGACTTCGGTACCATCTGTGAAAGCACGCCTTTGTCTTAGCTAAGTGTATTTTCACAATAAACTCTCTATTGTATTATTGTATTGTATTGATCCTCTATATGGGTCTAATCCTTTGCCGATAGTTAATTTTCTGTACGTCTACACACAGAGGCACTCAAAGAGATTCTCTTATGAGACACAGCAGACATGAACGATCGCAGAAGAATGCAACATAACACACTGTGAAGATCAGCTTGGCCTCGTGAAACTCACGTGAGTAAATCTATACCGGAACATACGGAGATTTTGACATTTGACATTTTGACACAAGAAACGGTTTCTTTTTTGAAGTGGGCGGATAAGGTTTTTAAAAGAATGCTTACAGGCTCTCCTGCCCTCTCCTTTTCTCTCCCGGATACTGCTCACCGCTGATCCCACTTGTCGTCCGCTTGTTTTTTCGATCGTCCTCACTGACTGAGAGCCTGGAACAGGCTACTAAAATATGTCTTGTATTGACTGCCATGTGTCCCTGCAGGTGAGGTGTAAATACCCTTTCCAGCATGCATTGCCATCACATTCTGCACACTTTTTTCGAACTGGTAGCTGAAGGGATTGACATGTTCCACCACACAGTAGACCAGATTTCTTGGAACTTTCTGACCATGAATAGGCCTCTTTTTTGAAGTGAGCCTTGGTGCTCATTTTTTTTTGTACAGTATGCAAAACAATTTTCATTCACATGAAAATGAGTTTAATTTGTGTGTGAATGAAAATTGATTTCCTTATGAAAGGATGAGCACCAAGACTCGCTTCGAAAATGAGGCCTGAAGTAATTTGGAAATGGCCTATTTCTCTGATCTTTTTTGATCAATGCACGATAATGTAAAAAATATCCTGGTCCATTCATTTCTTTGCATGCAGACTCTTCCAAGTCATCCAGCTCTATTTCATAATTGATGTACTTAATATCGAAGTAATGCAAACGACGACAGAGTACGCAAACTCAAAGCATACAATGGATACTTTTTAGGAACAAAACTCGCAATCTCACCCCTTTTCAGTCCCCATCTCATAAACTGTTTTAAATCTTGGTTCAGTTCTTCATCTTCCTTCCATGTGTAGTTCCTCAATCCTGCTGCCATGTCCACATGAGAGCCAAAGGCCTATTGTCTACCCTTCTCAATGCATCATGGGCTATGGCACTTCTGGGTCATGACCATTTTTAGTGCAAAGTGCACTATTGGGATGGTTTAGGGGGCTGCTGTTCGCTAAGGCACTAACGCACTAAGCACTAAGGCCATAAGGTGTAAACTTTAATGTTTGTTTAATTAATTCCAATTAATTAATTAGCATTGTTCTGAGGGGGTGGAGTAGGTACATGTACCTTTGATTGCACTATGTAAAACGTACTACACTTACATTACCTCTTGAATAACATCACAGAACTATATATGGTTCCAATATTATCTTCTTATCCTAGTGGTACTATTCTCTTAAGAACAAAACCAGTTTGCTTGAAGCGCATGCGCAGATTGATTAGCTTTAGTGTTAACTATAGGTTAGGTAGACAATACATTTCATACACAATTACACATGAACGTTAAGTGCTTTTCCTTGTGGTAGAATACAACATGTAAGACGCATGCCTTATAGCATTGTAACCATGATGCAATCTGTTCTCTAGTTCAGATTCATGCGTGCGATACCACACTCTCGTCTTAGCGGATACATTTCAGGTAATGTCAGTTCTCCCTTTTAGTGCAAAGAATGCTTTTGTGACAGCATATCTTTTGGAATCATCCCTAGCTCGGTTAAAAATGTTGTGCTGTTTTTAAACTATTTCGTGTTTGCTAAGCTTTAAAGAGAGAAATGGATTGATCTCCCAAGCCGCTTGTCTATTTTCTCCCCTATGAAAGAGAAGAAGAAGTCCACAAATGTATTCACCCCTAACAATTCCGAGTTAGTGGCATTAAAATTAGTAATGTCGCGACAAAATAAACTTCTCAAATATTGCTGCAGACACTCTGGCACTTGCGGAAAATTTAGTCAGTCTCTGAGGGGACTCATTCACCGATGTAGGATATAATATCGGTGAAGTTGAAACGCTTCTCAGTTGTATTAATCTATATAAATGTGTATTTTGAACTGGTTTACTGTTAAAACCAACGGTGGCAACATAATAAGAACATGCTATTCCGAGACACGACGCAACTATTTGATAATTAGATTAGGAATTGTTTACCAATGATATGAAAATTTGCCTCTTGAAAGAAACAAAATCATTCCTCTTCCATTTTTTTCATAAGTTAATAACATAATTTCACTTTTCCCCAGCAGAAAAAAGCGAGCATTTCTTCCTTTGAATGTCTTTGAGAAAACAAGGGTATCATGTTACAAACTTTGCAAGAAAAACAAAAGTATCAACTTACAAAAAAAATAAAGTTATCATGTTTGCTAGTTCAACGTATTAATGAATTTAAATGCAGGTAAGAGCTGACTCAAAATGTACTAACAGTCCTGCATAACACTCTGCACTACCTGAGATTGTCTCACTACTGTAGTTTTTAATGACATCTTATGCAAACATTTTTTTTTCCTTTAAAATACTTTGACACTAATGGGCCACCATGCATACTGCTCTCGATCAATCATAATAAAGTAGTCCAAAATATTAAATAAATAGATTTACTGTTTAATTATACAATACAGAAGTATGTAACACCATAATTTTCTATGCAGATGCTAAAGACTGGTATAACATCAATAAAGATGACATGCCACTATGCCAGAAAATGCCATTCAGAAATGATGGAGTATGCATCCCACATTACAACAACCTACATGATTACAACTGCAATTGCACGGCAGGATTCAGTGGAAAGAATTGTGAAACTCACATTGCTTGTGAATCAGAGAATTACAGTGGAGGAGAGTGTATACCTAAGGCTTCCAACTCTCTGGACTTTGTCTGTCTCTGTCCCTTTGGAAGGGTTGGAGTGCAGTGTCAAACAGGTGGGTACACAATTGAACCATGGATTAAGACAATGGACCACTTCGACTATGTCAGGCTTCTCCAACTGCTTCATTCAAACAAGAACAAAGCTTCACTTGATTTACAACACTAAATTTAGTACACAAAGTATTATTGGATTCCTTTATAAACTCATGGAAATATGGAACCCTAAGCTTGCCAAGTTTTACAGAGAAATGTATGTCAGGGGCCAAGCACTTGCATGCACAGTTGTACAATGTACATTTCTTTGTCTAAACTGGCTAGGTTTTGGTATTGTATTTTCACGAGTTTGCGATGGATTGTTACATGTATTTAACTTTGCGTTTGTACTGATTTCAGCATGACAAATTGGTCTATTTTGAATTTTTGTTTTTGTTTAATATGGAAATACATGTATGTATCTAATTTTGTCTGGTTCATTCTCACACTGTTTGTCATCTAGTTCAGTGGTAGAAGAATCAACTGGAAAACGTCAGAACTGACAAGTACCAAAAAAAACCATCAGATTAGTTTCAATCTAATATTCTTAAAACTCTCTAATTTCAAATTCTCCTTAATTTCAGACTCAAAAGTATTTTACTTTAATTGGATTTGCCCATCATTCATTTACTACCAACTACTTTGATCTCCAGAGACAGTATTTTAAACTGCTTTTCGTTTCCCTTAAGAGTTTCCGCCTGAGAGACCGGGGCAGACTTGGAAATGAGGGTCGGCCGATTTCGCTTAAAATTGGTACACAATGTTGTTATGTGGACTTATGTAATATGCCAAAGTTTCAGCTTCAATGAACTTTTTTTAGCCGAGTTCTGGATATCAGCCCCTCAGGGGTCCCCAGAGGCTGATTTTCAGTGCAATTTTGGCCACTTTTCAATCTCTCTTTTAGCAACGTACAATTAACTTTAGACAAAAAGAAAACTATCTTTGTAATGCCCTATTCTTAGCCTCTTATGGGTAAACAAATCAGCTCATGGGAATTTTTCGTTAGCCAGTGGCTGTGATATCAACTTGGACCTATTTGAAGCATATGGGAAGCAACCGGAAATGGCCTGTTTTTCAGACCTTATATTTTCCATGCCCATGTTTTATATCGGGAAGTCTTAATATCCCTGCAAAGTTCAGCCCTTGGTTTAGTAATATCAAGAAAAAATACTAAGGTTGAGGCTTTTTTACCAAGAAAAATCTTACAAGAAGATGACTAACCTGGCCACTTCCGTTGAAGTTTCAACAAAGCGTGTCAGTAAAAATCAGATGTTTAATTTCGATTAATACCTTTTTTCTTCTAAGTTATCATTTTAAAGACTCTGAAGCTAGATGTAACCGAAAAGACTTGCCGTTAATTAGCAAGTTTTCATGTGTTTTTTTGGGACCGATCAGATTTTGGTCCGGCAACGGTACGGTTATAAATTACGTGGAAGTAGTCTTGAAAATTGTACGGATAATGGAGCGGCTAAGAAAAAGGATATATTGTATACCTAACAATCCACCTCTTGCCGGTTAATAACATCTACCATTGCATCTTTTTTTGGTCTAAACTGCAATATTAAGCTCATCATGATAAGTGAATAACAAGCTAGTGGCTCCAAGTAGTGAAGCACTAATTAAGGCACGACAGGAAATAAGCCAAGCTTTGTGGTCCCATTTCGTATTATAATCCACCTATTTGGGACTTATTATCTGAAGGAAAACAGCTCAGCAGTCATTCTAAATGCAATCACGATGTCTCTCGTGAGGCTGCTTGAAAATCGCTTCGAACCTTTAGGAGATTTCAAATACATGCAATTGTACCTAATTGCAGTCTCACTCTTCAGACTCTTCCTGTCTGTATGCAAAGTGTGACTGGCTGGATAAATTCTCTTACTATAAATGCTTACCTGGCTTCAGGTTTAGAGGCATGCCCCTTTCCTGTTATCTCTTGAAAGTGGAGCAACATTAAAAACCTTAGCCCAGCGATAAATTGGTCGTGAATGAGTCTTGCTGCGAGTATTAATGTAAATTCAGGTTGATTCATGCGTACGTGACTCGTGATATGCCAACTTATCTGTAGTTTGCTGAACTCCTGAAATATGATATCTGAAACTTCTGCGCGGGTAACTGTCTTCGGTTTCTTAATTTTTTTTCTCCTTGATTTTCTTGATGGAAAAGGTGTTGGCATGGCCCACTTTAGTCACGCAAACAGCTGTATTTTCGCCGGTGACGTGGCAAAATATAACAATCATCTTTAATTCATCCATTGTAAAGCCAGGCAAGCCAGCTTGGTTGAGAATTAACTTCCATATGCTCATTTTTAATTTTCCAGAAGACTGAATTGTAATAACCAGACGGTTGCTCCTCTGCCTTTCAAGCGCACTCAGATGAAACAAATTCGCTAACAGACTGAATACATTAATTAGCTTAAATAATTGATCACAGTTTCTTTTCTTGTAAATAACAAATCAACCGGCAGGATGTCATGCAACGTTCTTTTAAAGTGCTGGCCATACATTTTTTCGCTGTTGCATTTTATCAGTTTACAAAAGATTGAAGTAAACATGTAATGTAGTAAACGGCGCATTTAGATTCTATGCAAAGGCATTTAACTAGCGCATAGCACAGTCGCGGCCCAATGGTTAGGTGGCAGGACTCCGGATAGAGAGTTCCTGAATACTAAGGCATCGCCATGTCATCTCGGGAAAGGCAATTGTCATTTTTCAATGCCTCTCTCCATCCAGATGTATAAATGGGAGCTGGTAATTATCATCCTGGGAAGAAGAGCAATAACCAATTTAAGCTCTGGCAGGTATGAGACACTGGGCCTGGTGACGATTTTACCACATCACCTACAGCAAGCATACTGGTCGTCCTGAGGATTATCGCTTCTTATTATGGAAATCGGAGTAAACCAGCAATTCTGCAGTTGGGGTGTCAAAAAATGTTCAAGTTCATAAGTGCTCCAAGAAAGCTGAAATATTGTATTTTCCCAGTTATCAACGCAGTAGTCTTTCAAGGAAAATCCACTCCTCCCTGTCCAATCTTTGGTATACAGTGCACTGATTTAGTCTGCTTACCACCAAGGAACTGTGCTGACTAAGAAAGCAGTAAAAGGATAGAGAAAGGGAAAGTGTCTAGTAAGACATTTTTTTCTGGCAATTTAGTCAGATATTCAGCAACTGGCTGGTGGGGAAAACGGTCCATCTTAGACAACCCCAATTTATAATTCGTAGGCCGTTTGCTCAGGGGGACTGGGAATTAATAAATATTCTGTATACTTATTTTTACATCAGCTCGGATTCCTTTGTTCTTTTCGGGGGAATATATCACATAACCCCAAATCAACTGTCTGAAAAGCTGGGTGCGGCTTTGATTGTTTGAAGGGAAGAGCAGGGCTAATGAACAGCTAATTTAAATGCGAGGGGATTATGTGTTAATATGCAAGGGGGATAAGTGACTTATCCCCCTTGCATATTAATACATAATCCCCTCGCATTTAAATTAGCTGTTCATTAGCCCTGCTCTTCCCTTCAAACAATCAAAGCCGCACCCAGCTTTTCAGACAGTTGATTTGGGGTTATGTGATATATTCCCCCGAAAAGAACAAAGGAATCCGAGCTGATGTAAAAATAAGTATACAGAATATTTATTAATTCCCAGTCCCCCTGAGCAAACGGCCTACGAATTATAAATTGGGGTTGTCTAAGATGGACCGTTTTCCCCACCAGCCAGTTGCTGAATATCTGACTAAATTGCCAGAAAAAAATGTCTTACTAGACAACTTTCCCTTTCTCTATCCTTTTACTGCTTTCTTAGTCAGCACAGTTCCTTGGTGGTAAGCAGACTAAATCAGTGCACTGTATACCAAAGATTGGACAGGGAGGAGTGGATTTTCCTTGAAAGACTACTGCGTTGATAACTGGGAAAATACAATATTCCAGCTTTCTTGGAGCACTTATGAACTTGAACATTTTTTGACACCCCAACTGCAGAATTGCTGGTTTACTCCGATTTCCATAATAAGAAGCGATAATCCTCAGGACGACCAGTATGCTTGCTGTAGGTGATGTGGTAAAATCGTCACCAGGCCCAGTGTCTCATACCTGCCAGAGCTTAAATTGGTTATTGCTCTTCTTCCCAGGATGATAATTACCAGCTCCCATTTATACATCTGGATGGAGAGAGGCATTGAAAATGACAATTGCCTTTCCCGAGATGACATGGCGATGCCTTAGTATTCAGGAACTCTCTATCCGGAGTCCTGCCACCTAACCATTGGGCCGCGACTGTGCTATGCGCTAGTTAAATGCCTTTGCATAGAATCAAATGCGCCGTTTACTACATTACATGTTTACTTCAATCTTTTGTAAACTGATAAAATGCAACAGCGAAAAAATGTATGGCCAGCACTTTAAAAGAACGTTGCATGACATCCTGCCGGTTGATTTGTTATTTACAAGAAAAGAAACTGTGATCAATTATTTAAGCTAATTAATGTATTCAGTCTGTTAGCGAATTTGTTTCATCTGAGTGCGCTTGAAAGGCAGAGGAGCAACCGTCTGGTTATTACAATTCAGTCTTCTGGAAAATTAAAAATGAGCATATGGAAGTTAATTCTCAACCAAGCTGGCTTGCCTGGCTTTACAATGGATGAATTAAAGATGATTGTTATTATTTTGCCACGTCACCGGCGAAAATACAGCTGTTTGCGTGACTAAAGTGGGCCATGCCAACACCTTTTCCATCAAGAAAATCAAGGAGAAAAAAAATTAAGAAACCGAAGACAGTTACCCGCGCAGAAGTTTCAGATATCATATTTCAGGAGTTCAGCAAACTACAGATAAGTTGGCATATCACGATGTCACGTACGCATGAATCAACCTGAATTTACATTAATACTCGCAGCAATGACTCATTCACGACCAATTTATCGCTGGGCTAAGGTTTTTAATGTTGCTCCACTTTCAAGAGATAACAGGAAAGGGGCATGCCTCTAAACCTGAAGCCAGGTAAGCATTTATAGTAAGAGAATTTATCCAGCCAGTCACACTTTGCATACAGACAGGAAGAGTCTGAAGAGTGAGACTGCAATTAGGTACAATTGCATGTATTTGAAATCTCCTAAAGGTTCAAAGCGATTTTCAAGCAGCCTCACGAGAGACATCGTGATTGCATTTAGAATGACTGCTGAGCTGTTTTCCTTCAGATAATAAGTCCCAAATAGGTGGATTATAATACGAAATGGGACCACAAAGCTTGGCTTATTTCCTGTCGTGCCTTAATTAGCGCTTCACTACTTGGAGCCACTAGCTTGTTATTCACTTATCATGATGAGCTTAATATTGCAGTTTAGACCAAAAAAAGATGCAATGGTAGATGTTATTAACCGGCAAGAGGTGGATTGTTAGGTATACAATATATCCTTTTTCTCAGCCGCTCCATTATCCGTACAATTTTCAAGACTACTTCCACGTATTTTATAACCGTACCGTTGCCGGACCAAAATCTGATCGGTCCCAAAAAAACACATGAAAACTTGCTAATTAATGGCAAGTCTTTTCGGTTACATCTAGCTTCAGAGTCTTTAAAATGATAACTTAGAAGAAAAAAGGTATTAATCGAAATTAAACATCTGATTTTTACTGACACGCTTTGTTGAAACTTCAACTCGGAAGTGGCCAGGTTAGTCATCTTCTTGTAAGATTTTTCTTGGTAAAAAAGCCTCACCTTAGTATTTTTTTCTTGATATTACTAAACCAAGGGCTGAACTTTGCAGGGATATTAAGACTTCCCGATATAAAACATGGGCATGGAAAATATAAGGTCTGAAAAACAGGCCATTTCCGGTTGCTTCCCATATGCTTCAAATAGGTCCAAGTTGATATCACAGCCACTGGCTAACGAAAAATTCCCATGAGCTGATTTGTTTACCCATAAGAGGCTAAGAATAGGGCATTACAAACATAGTTTTCTTTTTGTCTAAAGTTAATTGTACGTTGCTAAAAGAGGATTGAAAAGTGGCCAAAATTGCACTGAAAATCAGCCTCTGGGGACCCCTGAGGGGCTGATATCCAGAACTCGGCTAAAAATAGTTCATTGAGGCTGAAACTTTGGCATATTCATTACATAAGTCCACATAACAATATTGTGTACCAATTTTAAGCGAAATCGGCCGACCCTCATTTTCAAGTCTGCCCCGGTCTCTCAGGCGGAAACTCTTAAGGGAAACGAAAAGCAGTTTAAAATACTGTCTCTGGAGATCAAAGTAGTTGGTAGTAAATGAATGATGGGCAAATCCAATTAAAGTAAAATACTTTTGAGTCTGAAATTAAGGAGAATTTGAAATTAGAGAGTTTTAAGAATATTAGATTGAAACTAATCTGATGGTTTTTTTTGGTACTTGTCAGTTCTGACGTTTTCCAGTTGATTCTTCTACCACTGAACTAGATGACAAACAGTGTGAGAATGAACCAGACAAAATTAGATACATACATGTATTTCCATATTAAACAAAAACAAAAATTCAAAATAGACCAATTTGTCATGCTGAAATCAGTACAAACGCAAAGTTAAATACATGTAACAATCCATCGCAAACTCGTGAAAATACAATACCAAAACCTAGCCAGTTTAGACAAAGAAATGTACATTGTACAACTGTGCATGCAAGTGCTTGGCCCCTGACATACATTTCTCTGTAAAACTTGGCAAGCTTAGGGTTCCATATTTCCATGAGTTTATAAAGGAATCCAATAATACTTTGTGTACTAAATTTAGTGTTGTAAATCAAGTGAAGCTTTGTTCTTGTTTGAATGAAGCAGTTGGAGAAGCCTGACATAGTCGAAGTGGTCCATTGTCTTAATCCATGGTTCAATTGTGTACCCACCTGTTTGACACTGCACTCCAACCCTTCCAAAGGGACAGAGACAGACAAAGTCCAGAGAGTTGGAAGCCTTAGGTATACACTCTCCTCCACTGTAATTCTCTGATTCACAAGCAATGTGAGTTTCACAATTCTTTCCACTGAATCCTGCCGTGCAATTGCAGTTGTAATCATGTAGGTTGTTGTAATGTGGGATGCATACTCCATCATTTCTGAATGGCATTTTCTGGCATAGTGGCATGTCATCTTTATTGATGTTATACCAGTCTTTAGCATCTGCATAGAAAATTATGGTGTTACATACTTCTGTATTGTATAATTAAACAGTAAATCTATTTATTTAATATTTTGGACTACTTTATTATGATTGATCGAGAGCAGTATGCATGGTGGCCCATTAGTGTCAAAGTATTTTAAAGGAAAAAAAAATGTTTGCATAAGATGTCATTAAAAACTACAGTAGTGAGCCAATCTCAGGTAGTGCAGAGTGTTATGCAGGACTGTTAGTACATTTTGATTCAGCTCTTACCTGCATTTAAATTCATTAATACGTTGAACTAGCAAACATGATAACTTTATTTTTTTTGTAAGTTGATACTTTTGTTTTTCTTGCAAAGTTTGTAACATGATACCCTTGTTTTCTCAAAGACATTCAAAGGAAGAAATGCTCGCTTTTTTCTGCTGGGGAAAAGTGAAATTATGTTATTAACTTATGAAAAAAATGGAAGAGGAATGATTTTGTTTCTTTCAAGAGGCAAATTTTCATATCATTGGTAAACAATTCCTAATCTAATTATCAAATAGTTGCGTCGTGTCTCGGAATAGCATGTTCTTATTATGTTGCCACCGTTGGTTTTAACAGTAAACCAGTTCAAAATACACATTTATATAGATTAATACAACTGAGAAGCGTTTCAACTTCACCGATATTATATCCTACATCGGTGAATGAGTCCCCTCAGAGACTGACTAAATTTTCCGCAAGTGCCAGAGTGTCTGCAGCAATATTTGAGAAGTTTATTTTGTCGCGACATTACTAATTTTAATGCCACTAACTCGGAATTGTTAGGGGTGAATACATTTGTGGACTTCTTCTTCTCTTTCATAGGGGAGAAAATAGACAAGCGGCTTGGGAGATCAATCCATTTCTCTCTTTAAAGCTTAGCAAACACGAAATAGTTTAAAAACAGCACAACATTTTTAACCGAGCTAGGGATGATTCCAAAAGATATGCTGTCACAAAAGCATTCTTTGCACTAAAAGGGAGAACTGACATTACCTGAAATGTATCCGCTAAGACGAGAGTGTGGTATCGCACGCATGAATCTGAACTAGAGAACAGATTGCATCATGGTTACAATGCTATAAGGCATGCGTCTTACATGTTGTATTCTACCACAAGGAAAAGCACTTAACGTTCATGTGTAATTGTGTATGAAATGTATTGTCTACCTAACCTATAGTTAACACTAAAGCTAATCAATCTGCGCATGCGCTTCAAGCAAACTGGTTTTGTTCTTAAGAGAATAGTACCACTAGGATAAGAAGATAATATTGGAACCATATATAGTTCTGTGATGTTATTCAAGAGGTAATGTAAGTGTAGTACGTTTTACATAGTGCAATCAAAGGTACATGTACCTACTCCACCCCCTCAGAACAATGCTAATTAATTAATTGGAATTAATTAAACAAACATTAAAGTTTACACCTTATGGCCTTAGTGCTTAGTGCGTTAGTGCCTTAGCGAACAGCAGCCCCCTAAACCATCCCAATAGTGCACTTTGCACTAAAAATGGTCATGACCCAGAAGTGCCATAGCCCATGATGCATTGAGAAGGGTAGACAATAGGCCTTTGGCTCTCATGTGGACATGGCAGCAGGATTGAGGAACTACACATGGAAGGAAGATGAAGAACTGAACCAAGATTTAAAACAGTTTATGAGATGGGGACTGAAAAGGGGTGAGATTGCGAGTTTTGTTCCTAAAAAGTATCCATTGTATGCTTTGAGTTTGCGTACTCTGTCGTCGTTTGCATTACTTCGATATTAAGTACATCAATTATGAAATAGAGCTGGATGACTTGGAAGAGTCTGCATGCAAAGAAATGAATGGACCAGGATATTTTTTACATTATCGTGCATTGATCAAAAAAGATCAGAGAAATAGGCCATTTCCAAATTACTTCAGGCCTCATTTTCGAAGCGAGTCTTGGTGCTCATCCTTTCATAAGGAAATCAATTTTCATTCACACACAAATTAAACTCATTTTCATGTGAATGAAAATTGTTTTGCATACTGTACAAAAAAAAATGAGCACCAAGGCTCACTTCAAAAAAGAGGCCTATTCATGGTCAGAAAGTTCCAAGAAATCTGGTCTACTGTGTGGTGGAACATGTCAATCCCTTCAGCTACCAGTTCGAAAAAAGTGTGCAGAATGTGATGGCAATGCATGCTGGAAAGGGTATTTACACCTCACCTGCAGGGACACATGGCAGTCAATACAAGACATATTTTAGTAGCCTGTTCCAGGCTCTCAGTCAGTGAGGACGATCGAAAAAACAAGCGGACGACAAGTGGGATCAGCGGTGAGCAGTATCCGGGAGAGAAAAGGAGAGGGCAGGAGAGCCTGTAAGCATTCTTTTAAAAACCTTATCCGCCCACTTCAAAAAAGAAACCGTTTCTTGTGTCAAAATGTCAAATGTCAAAATCTCCGTATGTTCCGGTATAGATTTACTCACGTGAGTTTCACGAGGCCAAGCTGATCTTCACAGTGTGTTATGTTGCATTCTTCTGCGATCGTTCATGTCTGCTGTGTCTCATAAGAGAATCTCTTTGAGTGCCTCTGTGTGTAGACGTACAGAAAATTAACTATCGGCAAAGGATTAGACCCATATAGAGGATCAATACAATACAATAATACAATAGAGAGTTTATTGTGAAAATACACTTAGCTAAGACAAAGGCGTGCTTTCACAGATGGTACCGAAGTCGGGGTCTGTGAAAGCACGCCAGCTAATTTACAGGTATTCCACAAACATAATAAATTAAGAATAAAAAACTAAATATAAATATATCGTCTAAATATATGGTCTTGCAAGAACAGAGCCAAATTAAAACAACGGCATAAATTATACAACACGCAAAACGGTAAACTGACTTGCACGCAAACAGCTACATTTGAATCATGTGGTGCCAGAACGAACAAAGGAGTTACAAACCTAAACATCGAGCTCGAGAGACAAAAGCTTGATCAAACTGATGCAAGAAATAGAAGAACGTCTCTAAGACGTATAGCTTTCTCGTAACGTTACAGCAGCCTCAGAAGTGACTTGAGAACACTGACAGATTTCTGGCTTTTGTTTTACGGCGCCGAGAATTATTTAAAAGCTAATTTATATTTACACATTACAAACAGCGGAAACCATCTAAAAAAATGCAAACTTCCCCCGAAATGGCCGGGAATAATGGCAGGGGCCAGATTGATCCGACGCGTTCTTCACTCCATTCTGAGCGCTTGAGTAAATTTGGACTCCTCGAAATCACGCGCGTGTATCACGCTCGCCATGTTAAGCGTCACTTCGCTTCAGACAAACAGACAAGGTGTTGATATAAACTGTGAAAAGTAACTAATCAGAGGGTATACTAGGAGCTGGTATACCGGAAGAAGGTTTCTAAAACAATGCTTACGGGCTCTTCTGACATCTCCTTTTCCCTACCAGACCCCACTCGTCGCCCGCCCGCTTTTTAATCCTCCACTGACAGAGAGCCTGGAACAGGCTAATATTTTAGGAGTCTAAAACCAGTTCTTGGTTTCCAAAGTTTGATGCTAGCAATCCTTGGCAAATGGGCCACAAATCATGAGAGGGTGTGTTTTTTTTTTTCTATGGCAAGGACTGCTCTTGGACTTTGCTGCCCGGATCAATCTGACTTCAAATGCTAATAAATCGATTACATTCAGCTGCATCTGAAGTTTCAGACCACATTTCGGTTCTTTGAAATGTGTTGATGACTTACATGTTTATTAAGGCTGCTTTTTCCTTTGATGCTCTATTGATTCACGTGTTGTTTTCACATCACATACAACTGTAAGAGATGTAGACAATTCGTTGCCAGATTTTCCGCTCTATATGCTTTCTTTTTTTCCCTTTGACTTAAAAGACAGCTAAGCTTTTACGGGATTTGGTTTTGACTTAATAAAATATAAAAGGTCTGCCTGTTTGTGTCATGTCCAGCAAACTAATCATAGGGTTTCTTTTCTTTTCCGCTTGACAACAGATGTCTAAAAGATGCCACTTGGAAAACTGAGTTTTTGCATATATTAAGTTATTTCTCGGAAACAAAGAGCAGCCCAGCGCAAAAATTTCAGAGCAATGTTTCTCAGGTAAAACGAACCCCACATCAGGGCTCACAATTAACCCTCGCAAACTCACAAAATGTTAGTGATTTTGACAAGCTGCGAGTGAGAAAAATATCCACTAGCAAACGTTTGTGAGTTGGACTCATCCATGTCTCCCACACATTTGGAAAAAGTTTGCTAGTGGTCTCACCAGTTTGCTCTGTGTAAAAAATCTTACTAGCGAAACTTTGCAAGTGGACAAAAAAAAGTTCACTTCAAGCCCTGCCACATGCCAATATTCAGCTATTTTTGAGCACCCTCAAATTGACCGATAAATCTAGGGGACATTCTTGCCTGCGGCCTTTCATTTATGTCCAGTTACGCATTA